>VXAL01009053.1:4157-29180 GCA_013399475.1 Chauna torquata
ATGACCATATTTTAAGAGATTTTTTTAAAAATTAGCTAGGTGTGATCTGGGTGGTTTCAACTACTGAAGATGATTGGTGGACAGATATGAAGACACAATAGAACTTACCATTCCACAGTTCAATTAGAAACTTCCCTTTTACTAACAAGTCTTTTGTATAGCATCAACACCTATGTCAGCAGGCACTTTCCCTGGCTTACTTCACCAGACTTTTTCTGTTACTTTTATCAAATCAGAATACCTAGATATGAGCTGCATGTCCTTATTCAGTATTATAATACCATCAAAGCTTCATTTCTCTTTTTGTATTCATTATGTGTTTCATTTTGTTTCATTTATGTGTTCATTATGTAATGGGGCCTATTTATGTCTGTAGGACTTTTTGTAAGTTAACAAAACAGGTTGTATCTTATCAGCTTCCTAGTGTGTATGGTTCAATGAGATTGCCAACCGTTTTTGCAGTGAATTTTAAGGCACAAGCAAATACCGTTGCTGTAGATATACTTTTTATGTTTGTTTCTTTTTCTAAGATTCTAGGAAGCACTATCACCTCTGGGTCTACTCTTCAATTGGCTGTAGTATAGCATCCCCACTCACATTTGAGATGTTCAGATTGGTATTGACTTGTGTGGGTATTGAGACCAATGAAGATATTTCCATATGAAAATTGATGTTTGGGTAGAGCAAGACCATATTCTTCAGCACTAACTGACACACTACAACAGGATAACCAATATGTATATATTTGCAGTTCATTACATATTCCTTATTTTCCTTTCCAGTTGCAGCAGTATGGACTTTTATCTTAAAGTGTCGTGAAGACATTTGCTTAACCAGTAATTTGAGCTTTGGAAATACTTGGACACTCATTTGATATTCTTTGGAATATCAAGTACACAAGCATGCTTTACAGGTCCCAACCATTTTATTAACCATGAAATGTATTTCACGGGATACAGTGTGATGAAAAACACTACAGACGATGATTGCATTTGCCTCTTGTTAGAAATATTAGACATCATTTTGAAATGAGTACTGAAGACTGTTCTTGTTTAGTCTGACCGGTGATCCTTGCACACTTGGATGTAAGATTTTGCAAGAGACTGAGATGTTGGATTAGGCTTCTCATGGACATGTCTTGTATCTCCTGTCTCCCTAGCAATGTGTTAGAGAGTCAACAGACATTACATGTGAATTTTTCTTTTACAAGAATTTACATTGCTTTAGTAAATAAACTAAAAATCTCAGTAGGAGTTTGAGTTTTCTTAGTGCCTTGAAGTGGGACTAATTTATATTACCAGGCTTTTCAGCTAATTGTGTTGTGATAAATCACCACACCTTTAATATAATAGTAGTCATTCAGTTGTACAGTAAATGTTAAATGCAAATCACCCACTGCTAATGTTTTGAAACCGTGTTCCATCAGAAGCTTTACTGAATTACAGCTATCAACCAATTTGTAATTACTAATAATGGTTAAAATTAAGGTTTGGGGAAGCATGTTCAGAAATCATTCTGCCCCTGCTATCACTTCTGCATTTTGTAGCTACACCACAGAATGCTTTAGAAAGTATTCTTCTGAAGATGAAGGAAGTGGTTAGGTACTACCAGTAAACTGTGATATATTTCAAAGCTAAAACAGTTTCACACCACTTTTCTGCCCTTAGTTTTCCTGTCTCTGAGATATCAGTAAACCAGAGCTGTAAGTTCTGTACGTTACCAATTCTGTATAAATGGCTGAGTAATCAAACTTTGGAAAGGCTCCATAAATAAGGAAAGGCTTAATGGTAAATATGGGACTTAGATAAGAGAGAATAGTTACGGGAGTTTTTATGTTATGCTATTAGTCTGTCTTTAGTCTGTTTTCACTTGTTTTAACTAGCGTTTGGAAGCTGCTGTTTTCTCACTGAGCCGCTTTTGTTCTCTGTTTGTTTCATATATTTTATTTATTGCCCTGGTTGAATACTCTCAATCAAATAGTCGTGGCTACGTTCGTAGATTACAAGGTTAGAAGGATCTTTAGATCATTCAGCTGACCTCAGGTATCTCAATGACCGCAAAATCAATGCTTATTCTTCCAGTACTTAATTTAAGGAATTAATGTAGAGTCTACTAATTCCAATTTATATGTTATACACACTACTGGGATTCTGAAGACAGGCTTCTTCCCTTCATTGCTAGATTCTCAAACCAATTCACCTGGATTACTGGTGGTATATAAAGCCACACTTTAACCCCCAGGAATAGAGATGGAGTTCGTTAGCAGAGTAGATGCTCATAAATTTTTAAACATAACATTAAAAAGTGCATAAAATATTAGTGCCTGGAGTACTATAACTCTGCATCGCCTTACCGTACTTCCATCTGTATATACTTATTTTCACAGCAACTAGCTATAAAGAAACATTTGGAGACATCTGCAGTGCTAAAAGCGCAGTGATAGCCCAAGAGACTGCTCACTCAAAATACAAAATATTTTCCTATAAATATTAATCCATTGATAGTACAAATTGCCAAAATATTTCCAGTCCAACAACAGCTGTTTGGGGGATTTATTTATTTATTAGTAGGCAAAATGAAAGAAATGCAGGATAATGTTTTTTGTCTGCATAGTTTTATATCAATTTTAATTATGTTTTAATACTATGACATTTGGAATAACCTTTACTAAATGTAATTTTTGACTTTTCTGAACAGCGGGTGGTGGCTTTTTTGTTACTAATAACAAAACTATAATTTAGTCATTTCCTTTCCTTACAATGTTATTTGAGTATTTTTATTTCTTTCACATTACAAAGGATGTAGTCAGATACTATTTTACTGGATGGGGAAATGGGAACTTACCATTTATTTTCACTCACTAAGGCAGTCAGTATTAAACAGTTCTCAATTTGATAGTTTTGTCTGCCTGGTATTGCATGTTAATGCAACCACTTCCCTGTCCTATCCAAGTAATTTTAAGAGTAATATGACTGAAATCATGTACGTACTGTGAACTTGAGAATTTTGTCTTATTTTTTCATGTCATGAATAAAGTTTACATCGCTAGCAACCTAAATTTCTGGCTAGACAAAATGTTAACTATCTTCAAACTTGCTAGTGTGATTCTAACTTCCACTTCCTCCTTTTGGGTCCATCACATGGGACAAGCTGAGATGAACTATACGTTTAGAGTGCAGATTTCTCAAATCCCATTAAATATCTTCTTGACAGTCTTTGTGTGACACTGTAGGTCCAAAAGCAATAAACCATATAAAATGTGTGTTATACTTGGAAAGCTTCTTCTCTTCTTTGAACAGTCTTGTTAATTCTTGCTTGTTTTCATGATTTTTAGTGTATCTCTGAACACTCTAATAGTCACATGGCTGTATGCATGGCACAGTGTATAACTTCAAATAATAAAGTCTGATCTGCTCTCTTCCTTTCCTTCTCCCTGCTTTCAAACATCAGATATGAGGTCGGATTTTTGAGTAACTTCTGTATTCTAATGTTTAGCTTTTTGTTTTATATATCGGTATATCTATATATTTAAAATCACAGAGTAATAGAATAATTTGGGTTGGAACAGAATGCCAAAGGTCATCTAGTCCAACCCCATGCTCAAAGCAGGCAAGTCAGATCAAGCTGCTCAGGGCCATGTCCATTCAGGTCTTAACACCTCCAGGGACAGTGATTCCACAACCTCTCTGGGGCCCTTTTCCAGTAGTTGACCACCCTCAAGGTAAAATAATCTTTTCTTTTTATCTAATCATAATTTCACATATTCTACCTTGGGTCCTTTGCCTTTCACCCTGTTGCTGTGCACCACCAAGATGAGTCTCATTCCATTTTCTGATCATGTAGTTGTAAACAGCGTAAAAGTGTCCCCCCAAACCTTCACTTCTTAAGGTTGAACGGATCCTGCTCTCTCAGCCTCTCCCCACATGTCATGTGCCCCAGCCTCTGACCATCCTGGGGGAGTACGCTGGATTTGCTTCAGTGTGCCAATATCTTCCTTGCACTGTAGAGCTCTGTACTGGACACAGTTCTACAGATGTGGTCCCATGAGAGCTGAGTAGAGGGGAAGGAACAAGTCCCTGAACCTGCTGGCTACAGTCATACTAATACTGTTACACATTACTAATATCTGTTTATCTAGCTAACCAGCTAGATTATTTCTAACAGCTAGTTAACTAACAGCTAGTTATTTCTGTGAAGTGACTACAGTTCAATGGAAAAAATGGGTAGACTGCCCCATTTTCTGGGGCACCTTGGTGGCTGACATCTATCTCGACTATTTATACATGCACTCACAAAAAATCAAACAAACAACCCACAACATTCCACACCACATTAGATCCAGTTAAAATAATTTGATCTCACATTTGCAAGGTTGTATCAGGAAATGAAAAATTACAGAGAACATGTTAATGACCCGTGTGTTGTGGTCAACTGGTTTCATTCTGTGAAAGTACAATGACTGACTTTAAGTACTGTTGTCAGATTGTCCAAAGCATACCGATATACAGTGTCATGCTCTTTGTTATCATTGTGTGTTTAGAATAATTTAAGAATGTATTTCTTTTATGCATTGAGCAAAAAAATTTATTTCAGTGGGCTCTTTCAACTGCACTAAATTAAGTTCTGTCCAGAAAAAAAATGCTATAGACTGTGAATGTCAAAAAGTGATTTCTAAAAGATTTAGGAGCTTTTAAGATTAACCAGCAGCACAGATGCACTGATCAAGCTAGTTTTGTCCCCAGGGAGCATGCCGGTGCTCCAGTTGCTGTAGCAGCTTTTGGCACTGCTGCAGTTCCTCCTCACACAGCAGAGCAGCAAAAGTCCAGCTATTCACAGCAAACACATTATTGAATGAAACTAGCTTTATTTTCTATGTGTGAATAGTCTACTGTCAGGCACTGCTTTTTTTTCATGGAGTTGTTGATTACTTTGAATCCTTCAGTGTAGACTCTGATATCAGCCTTTTCACCTTACAGCTTACTCTCAAACTATTTTCTGTGACTGCTCTTGATTTGTTATTCATGCTGGGATTGCTCAGCTAAGTCATTTGTTTTCCTAACTAGATGACTCCTAAACCCACCAAGAGCTTCTAAGTTAGCAATATGAATAATTTTGTCTGAATACTAATGTGAAGTTTTGTATAAGCCTTCACAGCCATTTAACGCTTTCTCTGATCTCTATGTATACAAACGCTCCCAGGTTGCAAATGGTATGGAAGCATAACTGAGATTTATTAAGGGTTGGATGCAGCCAGGATGTGACTTGAGTGATGACTGTATGGTGGTACAGTGGATGGCTTGTCATCTGACCTGGAAGATGTGGCATACCAAGCAGTGTGGATGGCGAGGAGAGAGCCATGGCTTCTTGTTAAATCTGTTCTGCATCATACTGAAGAATACTAAGGATACTCCTTTTCTTATTGCATTATTGCCCTAATTTTAAGGGCAATTCCTTCCTTCCATTCAGCCTTCAGATTCCTAAAGCTCCCATCAGTTTTGATACTGCGTAGTTTGGAATACAGTGTACTTAATGATTATGCTGTTCTCTTCATAACCTATTCATTTTCCAGTGCAGCTTCAGTGAACTTAGGCAATTTAAAATAGAAGATTTTTTTTTTTTAAAGACTGAAGAATTCCATCTGTTGGAAGTGTGGTGATAATTCATATGCATCATGTGAATTTTCCTCTCATATATTTGCATAGTCTACTTTCAAAGATATCTTGTAAATTATATTATCATATAAAATAGTATATATCTATTATGATGGGCACTTAGCTGTCATTTTAGCTTTTTCTTAAGTTATGGCTGTGGAAAAAAGAACGAAAAGCTGCATAGAAATGTCTCTATTTCAAAAATGAATGTATATACTTTCAAACTATGTGAATCAATTGGAACCAATTTACAAATATGGGTGGGTGCATTGTGTAAATGAAAAACATAATCATTCTTCAGAGCTGTAGAATATTTGTTCATAAGAGATGAAATTTTTATACTAAGTTACAATCTCTGCTGACTTCAAAAGATAACACAGCCAAGCTACCTGGCAAGTCTCTTTCCAAGATGTTTTTCTTAAAATTTATTTTAAGTTGAATTCTTGGCATCTTTTAGAATCAGAGTTGATTCTGTCTAAAAATGAATATGGTACAAATTAAGCATTAGTAGTGTTGGTGAACTCTGCTTATTTAAAGCTTAGGTTTATTTATTTATTCTTTTTTATTATGGACATGTATGGTATCTTGATTAAAAAAGAAGTAAGAGCAACTCCTAGTATCCTGTCATGTGGCTCAATACATTTCATAAACTGATATAGCTCAATCTTGAAAGTAGTTAAATGTTTTTCTCCTCTAAGTCCTACTGATACTCTGGTTCAGAACCTTTGCTGGTGGTCAAGTCTGTGGACACAGAAGCATTTTCAAACCAGATGAACAATAAATCAATTTATTAAACATGCATTGCAAGTTGATTATTATGAACAATAGTTAAATCATACAACTGTCTAGGGCTACAGCTATATACTGAGATACCCAAGCAGTCTCATAATTTCTGGAACATCTGCAGGAAGATATTGATGCTTTTTTTATATATACTGTCTTTCCTTATAGTGGTATTATAATACCCCAAGCAATGGATTCAGCTTTTGCTATTAAACTTGGCTGATGAACTTAGAGCCTAGTCCATGTGCTCAGCAAGTGGACTAGGTCATACTACTTCTATGTTTTTAAAAACATGACATTTAAGTTTTAGTTTATCTTCAGTGGTGTCCATTATTTATCATTCTAAACATTATTTGCCTTTTCATTACTAACATTTTTTGAAGTCTATACTTTGTTTCCAAACACTTTTTATGGTATTGTCCCTAGCTAAAAAATATGCTGCCTCAATTCTTTTTTGACTGAACATTCAGGGCACCCAGATGTCTTTTATTTATATCAGCTTTCCTTCTGCCATGAGATGAGGCAGGAAAGCCGAAGCCTCCTTTCTCCTCTTCAAAGAAGCTGCAATTTAGAACATCTGGGGAGTGTAGATGAAAAGCTGTCTTGCTAGACTTCTTGCAGTAGGAACAACTTTGAATTTTTAGACCAAGTTTTATCCATATTGGGGCCATGATATTAGTCAAGAAAATTTTGCGGATCGGCCTCCCCACATACATTATTAGCGTAAGCTTCTTGATTACTGCCAAACCCTAATCTCAGTCAAGAACCAGTAATGAGTTCTTGGCTTACAGAAATTCAAGACTGCCTCTGCATCAAATTCCTTCAGCTCTTCAGTCCAGCTAAGTCAGGGTCTACCCTTTTCAAGATCTTGAAGCTTGAAGTAACTTCCTTTTGCTTATATTAAAGTGAATTGGCTTACATACATAGATCTGTGGCTGCTTGGTACTATGAGGTCCATTGACTATAGAAGTAACCTATGTGCTAAACTTAGGCTAGGCACATAGTTTTCCATTCAAACTGTATTGATTTCAGTCTACTGATATAACCAATGTATTCTGGATTAGGGCTTGTGGTGGTTTTACCCAGCTGAGCAGCGGAACTCCACCACAACCGCTTGCTCACTCCCCCTCCTCAGAGGAATGGGGAGAAAATACGACGGACAAGGGCTCAAGGGCTGAGATAAGGACAAGGAGGTTGCTCACTAATTACTGTCACAGGCAAAACAGACTCCACATAGGAAAATTAATATAATTTATTACTATCACTAGCGGACTAGAGCAGTGAGAAACTAAAATCAAACTAAAAACACCTTCCCCCCACCCACCCTCTTCTACCTCCTCCCCCCGAGCAGCGCAGGGGAATGGGGAATGGGGGCTGCGGTCAGCCCATATCGCTTCTCTCTATCGCCGCTCCTTCATGGTCACTCTCTGCCCCTGCCCCAGCGTGGGGTCCCTCCCACGGGATGCCGTCCTTCCCGAACGGGTCCTGCGTGGGCTTCCCACAGGCTGCAGCTCTTCAAGAGCTGCTCCAATATGGGTCCGTACCACGGGGTCCATCCTTCAGGAGCAAACTGCTCCAGCACGGGTCCCCCACGGGTGGCAGCTCCCACCGGATCACCTGCTCCTGCGTGGGCTCCTCTCCATGGGCTGCAGCTCAGGCCCAGAGCCTGCTCCTGTCGGGGCTCTCCATGGGCTGCAGCCTCCTTCAGGCCACATCCACCTGCTCCTCCGTGGGCTCCTCCATGGGCTGCAGCGTGGAGATCTGCTCCATGTGGTACCCCATGGGCTGCAGGGGGACAGCCTGCTCCACCATGGGCCTCACCACGGGCCGCAAGGGAACTTCTGCTCCGGCGCCTGGAGCACCTCCTGCCCTCCTTCCTCACTGACCTTGGTGTCTGCAGGGCTGTTCCTCACTCCTGTCTCCCAGCTGCTGTTGCGCAGCAGTTTTTTTTCCCTTCTTAAATCTGCTCTCCTAGAGGCGCAAACAACATTGCTCATTGGTTCAGGTCTGGCCAGCGGTGGGTCCCGTGTGGAGCCGGCTGGAGCTGGCTCTGATATGACATGGGGCAGCTTCTGGAATCTTCTCACAGAAGCCACCCCTGTGGCCCCCCTGCTACCAAACCTTTACCACATAAACCCAATGCAGTGCTTTACTTCCTCTTCCTGAAGCAAAGCCCAGCATTCTACCAACTGATATCTATTTTTCCATTTGTCTATTGCTGGGTCTACATTTAAATTATTTTTCTTTTTTTCTGTGTATGAGAAACAGGAGTTGAACATCTCTAGTCCCTCCCAGCCTCCTCCCACTGCATAAGATTCAAAGGAATATAGAAGGTTCCCAGAGGAAGAAACAGAAGAAATGAAATTTAGACTTTTCTTTATATTAGTGTAGATATTTTGCTTTCTGCAAACATTCCCACTTAAAAATTGGTCCGTTGTGTTGGAATACGCAGAGAGAGCAGATAAAAAGTGATCCTTTTTTAAGGGCTGTGTGCTTTACCAGTGCCTGGTTGTCTCTACAAAGGTAGCAGTGAATACCAACTATTCATCTAAACTATTCCATGAATAAATTCAGGACCTCTAATATTTCAGATGATTCATAAGTCAGTGAAATGACAAGAAATTCCATATCCACTATGGACTCACAAATTTACTTTAGTTGACTCTATACGAAATTTCTCTCTTTAACTGTTTCCTGAAGAAAGGCATCAGTATTTTCTAGGAGTCCATTTTCAATCTTTTCAGTGAGTCCTTTAGAAAATCAAACATTCAGGGAAGTATTAACCTGTCCTCGACAAGTATGTGTCTTCTAAGAAAAGAAAGTGCAGCATGTTTAAAAAGAAGTTGAAGAACACAGTAAATTATCAGATAGTTATCTTCTGGCACTGTCTTTGTTCTAGAAAAGAAACGGAACCATGAATAGGTGATGCATGGTGATGCATTTCCACCAGAGAGACATGTGAAAAATGAATACTTTAATAGTAGAACTGTTCTGTTTTTAACATTCATAGTACATTGTCATGGTTTTGGCTAGGACAGAGTTAATTTTCTTCGTAGAGGCTCACACAATGCTGTGTTTTGGATTTTTGATGAAAATGTTGTGATGTTTTTGGTTGCTGCAGAGCAGTGTTTACATAGAGCCAAGGACATTTTTGCTTCTTGTGCTGCCTGCCAGTGAGGAAGCTGGGGGTGCACAAGGAGCTGGGAGGGGACACAGCCAGGGCAGGTGACCCAGACTGACCAAAGAGATATCCTATACCATACGACATCATGCTCAGCAATAAAAGCTGGGGTAAAGAAGGAGGAAGGGGGGGATATTGGGAGTGATGGCGTTTGTCTTCCCAAGAAACCACTATACGTGACGAGTCCTGCTTTCCTGGCAGTGGCTGAACACCTGCCTGCCCACGGGAAGTAGCAAACAAATTCCTTGTGTTGCTTTGCTTGCGCAAGCGGCTTTTGCTTTCCCTAGTAAACTGTCTTTATCTCAGCCCATGAGTTCTTGCACTTTTACCTTTCTGATTCTCCCCCCATCCCACCTGGGGAGAGTGAGCAAGTGGCTGTGTGGTGCTGAGCTGCCTGCTGGGGCTAAACCACGACATACATAAACCAACTGAGGAAAATACCTGCAGAATGTTCTGTATTCTCAGATATTTTAACTCCATTCAAACTTAATGAGGTTTTGATGTATACATTTTGTATTAAGTTATAAGACGATTTATTCCATGTTAAATTTGTAAGAGGCTTGCATATGGAAATGACTTTTGCACACATGAAGCTGAGGGTATATTAAATGCTGAAATAAGCAGATCTCATAGGTATGTTTTTGAAATAATTATAGGTTAACAAGGTGTTATGTTAGTGTGCTCCCTAGATTGAGGGTTACCCAGCTGCTCTTCTAGACCACTTTTCACATCTTCAGTGAAAAAAGTCCATTGTTGTTCTTTGGATTCATATAGACACCATTTTAAAGGCTGGTGGGCTGCTATGGTTGAGTCTTTTCCAGTTCTTGGCTCCTGGCCTTGGAAGTGTCATGTTGTGATTTGTGTTACTGCACTCACAGATCTGTAGACTGCCCTGTGTATTTGCCTAGGGCTGGGGAAATGATCACTGCTGCTGTATCCTGAGCTCTGAAGCAAAGGGTCAGGTAGCCTTTGAGTATGGTCATCACAACAAGGATGTGTTTAAGTCAGTGCTAAAAAGATGTAGTTCCAGATGATGGTGAAGAAGTGTATACTGGCCTATAATAAAACTGGAGACGGTACTTCACTGTCTGTTATTACAGGGAACAGGGTATGACCTTGCTCAGAAATATCAATTTGCATTTTATTGAGCATAACACGAGAAGAACAGAGACCCTAAGGACTTTGATAGTTGTCAGGATGTCAGTGAGGAATAACGCTCTTGTCAACAAAAGAAACCAAGACCTCCTGAAAGAAAACCATCTACACCCAGTCCAAAACCTTTACATACCCTAAATTAAACTTTATCACACAGAACTGATATCAAGCGTTTTTCATGAGCGTGTACTAAATGCCACCATAGTGTTTGAACATTACCTTATTGCTCTTTTGCTAACTGCAGTCATGATCAAATGGCTTGGTAAGAGGAATCTTCCTTCTTTCCCATCTGACATCTGCCACAATTCCCTTTTTTGCTACATGTGCTTCTAATTGCGATGCTTTGCTGCTATTCTTGAGACATTCACATATTTCTTCCTCCCTTCCTTTCCACTTCCAGATATTGTTTCTTTCAATTGCCTGCTATGGGAAACTCTCCCCATGCCTCTCATCTTAGGTATGCCTTGCACTACCTGTCATCTCTCTTTTTGACTTACCAGATTTAAAGAAATAAAACCACATATTAAATCTGTGATGAGCAGGTAGAGCTTAAAACTAATTTGTCCAATGCACTGCTTGAAGATAGAGCTTTCGCATTATCAGCTACAGTTTATAATGCAGTCTGAAATGTATTTTGAAGCATTTTTGTCATTCCCTATGAAGAGAGAGATTTTACAGTGTTCTACCCAGACCTTTCTTCCTGGCATCAAAAATAGCATTCAAACAGTAAATAAACTGATTAGGATACAGATGAAAATGCACTGGGGGTAGTAAGGCAGCAGTAATGTGAACCAGAGGGTGCTCTTAACCCCTAAGGCTCCAAATAATCATTATAAAACTCCATTTCTTTCACAGCAGACTTTCTGCAGGAGACACAAAATAGATCTTAAGGTACAGTGAGTGCTCTCTTTTGGATGAAAGGGACCAGCCAGAGATACTTTTTAATTTTGTTTAAGTTTGTCCTTTAATCTTTCAGCTGCTTATGGTAGGAACTATTCTGCTGAATAATATTAATTTACCTCCTGTTGAGCTTTCCTTTGGTTTCCTAAATGGGTACTTCCTCTGTTTCTTGGTCACAGGGATCAGTGACACATCATCCAAAGGAAAGGCAGCCATTAAATGCCTGTGCGGTTCTCAACCTTTTTTCTCTCAATCCTGTTNAGATGCAAAGTAAATCCCTATCACTAATACCTTGAATAATTTGTGTACTTTCCTTATTCAGTCACTCTCTTAGCCTCTTGAAGATGCCGCACACCTTAACTCTCTGCAGCAGCACTCTATGGAGATGAAAGCTTGACCATGCCATTTGTGTAGATTATCAGTTCTGGCAGATGATTTGCAGTTGTGCCAACTCAGAATTCAGTTGAAATATTTTTTCTGCCCTAGAAATAAGGGAAAAACAGCTATTGCTTGTTACTTTTTCCTTCTGTACCAGAGCCTCAAGGACACAAATTTGATCAAATCCCTGATTCCTGGAAAATCTGAAGGGAGACAGAAGGCAAAAGCTAAGTATTTGGAGAGCTTCTCTTCCTGTGGTCAAATGAGTGAAGACAGCTCAGTAATAGAGGAGGTTTTCCATTTCTGAAAAGAATTATAATCTGAGCAGAGACAACTTTACCTTTGCAAGCCTCCTTCTCTGGAATGACACAGAACCTGTGCAGTTCTCATGTTTCACTTCCCAAAAATCATACAACCAAGGAGCAGCAGTTCAGACCAAGAAGTCTCAGCCACATCTCCTTTCACCTGCTGATTGTCATGATTAAAGTTAAAAGAGGATATGTCATTAGCTGTATCATAACACTTGGAATACACCTGCAGGACTTCTGCCTGATCCTCATTAGCTGAGCTTGTGTGGCGGGGGAGGTATACTCTGCACCAGTTTCCACAGACCCCTTCTTCTCCCATCATGTCAAATGGAAGACCTACAGAAGCTCTGAATTAATTTATGTGATCAGTCCAGGTTCAATTCAGAAAAGTGCCTATCCCAGACTGGCACAGGTAATGAAAATCAGGAACATTGTTCCATAAATTCTCTGAGTCAAATCGGGAACTTCTTTTAGCCTGTACTAAATATACCTTTTCATGTCTTCATCAAGAGTATTGCAGTAATCTCTCTGCCAAGAACAAACTTGTTATCCTGCGGCCAGCAGCAAAGGAGGAGTGTCCATTGCCAATTAAAAGCCGTTTTCCCATATGGTTAGGAAAGTGTTTGTATCAGATACAGATAACATAGCAGATGTGTGATATCCATGGATAACTCCAGAAAAAGACATGTTGTAATCCTCAAATGTTGCTACCTCTGATGGATAGCCAATACTGCATAACTTCTTCCGTCACTCAAGGCTTCCTTTATTTACCTAGAAATGATGTTATGTCAAGAGAAGCTGAAGTTCCTTTGCAGGTAGCTAATCCTTTTCCTCCTCCATTGCATGGTTACCCTCCTCCTTTTGGGGCCGTGGACAAACACTGCAAGGTCTAATCCTGGTCTGTGTCTGGACTTCCAAGCTGAGCAGATATTACATACTTCTCCCCAAACTATCTCACACTCATGGTGGCCAGGAATACTGTGCATTGCATATCTGTTGATTGAGCATCACTTTCAAACCTCTCCCAGTTGCTGTGGGCTAAAAAGATGTCTCAGTAGGACTGCATGGAAAGCATTAGCAGAATTTGGAAGTTAAACTCTTGAGTTTACTGTTTTTGTTGGTTGCATATAGCTTCTGATATTTATCTGGCCAAATGCATATCCTGCAAAATGCAAAGCCCAAGAGAACAAGACTGGGATACCCATTCACAGTGCTGACTGCTCACCACTGTGAAAGCAATGATTGGGATTGAAGCCTGGTCATTAAGTCAAGTTTGTTCCAGAATGTCTGATTTGTTAGCCTTTGAAACACAGGTTGCTGTGCAGACACTTGAGCATAAAGCATGTAGCTCAACTGGTTTAGGAATGACTCTTGTTTTTTTTCAATTTCATGTTTCTCCAACCACTTTAAAGGTGATACGATGTAGGCAGAAGAAAGTGTGTGTGTGTGCTCATGCAAGTGGGTTAGTGCACAAAAAAGTCTTTGACTTGTTTTCTCTACAAAGAACTCATAAAAAGAAACATGATGATTTTATTTTTACATTATGTCGAATTCTTCTAATGGACTGTCTGATTTAGGAACAATAATGTTGTTTCAGATACTTTTTTATAGAATAAACTTGACTCATTACTGATTTTGTCACCACAGAGAGTATACTGCTGCCACTGATTTCCTTTGTCATAGCATGTTACCTAGTATTCTACAGTAAGCAAAATAATCCCATACCCAAAAAGTTTTTTCTGTTTCCAGATTCACTGTGAAATGCTGAAATTCAGCTGCTTAGGAAGCATGTCTTAGAAATCTCCACCAATTCCCACAGTTCTTTTGGTATGCTAAACTGTAGCTATCTATTCCCTTTTTTATTTCCCTTTGTCATACTCTATGTGTCAAGCGAGGCACTGCTCTTAGCATTTCATTGCCATTCATTTTTGTTACTACACAAAAGCATATGATGGCACTTAAAAAAAAAAAAAAAACAAGAGCACTACAAATATAAGCACATGTACAAGAATAAAACCAAGGAATCTTGGAGAAATTTAGAACTGCAGCAGCTTTAAAAAGAGCCAGTATCTAACCAGAATACAAAAAGCTGATTTCAGTTCTAGAGAGACTGGAGAATTTAGTGGCTCTGGCAAGCTGTTCTGAGTCAGTGCAATGTATTAGCATTGACACTACTAAAAATATATAAAGAATGAAAAGCATGACTGTGAATCACTGTTTTGAGTGAAGCAAACTAGGTTTAGTGAGTCTAGCTAGCATGCCTGTAAACCCAGCTGATTTTGTAACGGCTGGGATACCACTACCTATATTGTGATTAGGCAAATCATATTCACATACTGCATAGCATTTTCTGAGTCTGTACATTTCATTATCCATGTGGGCTTAACAGATCTTATTTCACTTAACCTATGAAGTAATGTGTAGTTCCCCCATCTAGATGTATTTTACCTTACAAGTGTTATCTGATCTTTCACCTTGTGTTTCCCTAGCTGGTGGACTCTTTCCTAGGACTCTGAAATCTGTTAAAACTAAGCTAGGATAACAAAGTGCCTGTGGGCTCAATGGACAGCATGCTGAAAGGGCTAGTTTCATTTCTACGTAGCTAGGCTTCGTTCAAACTACAAAGAAAACTTTAAAGCTGCCATTGACCAATTTTAATGATGCAGATAAAGAGATGGTCTGTTAAAGACAAGGCATTCATTTGCTGAAAGGAACCTTGAGCTGTAAAATGTGAAAAGTCCAGGAAAGAAAATCTAACAAAACAAAGACAAAGAACTAATCAAAGACTGTGACAGAATAGGAAAGATCAGGCTTAAATTCAAAAAGAAGAAGAAGGACAGGACTCAGAGGTAAAGAAGAGAGAGAAAAAAGACAAGCTTGAAGTTAGGGGAAAAAGAAAAAAAAAAACCAACCAACCAAACAAAACACCCTACAAAGAGCAAACAACTAGAAAGCTCAACAAACAGTGGAAAGAATAATCCCCTAGCAGATTCGAGATGTGAATAGTTACTCCTTTCTTCAAAATGATGGGCCTAATAGTTGGTGTACGCTGTGACGCTGTACCCATCTAGCAGATCTGGCCTGAACCTGCCAAAGCAGCCAACCACCAGAATAAGTGAGTAATCTGGATCTAAATTTCTGCTTGAAACTCTGATGCTTGCCTGCATTTCAAGTTAGTGAGGAAGATGTGGCTGTGGTTCTGAAGGGGTGTCTCAATCTGGAGGAGATGAGATCTCACCTTTTTGAGGGCTAATAATAATAGTTGTTGTAGTAAATGTTTTTCTGTGGCCGTGTTGGTTTCTGTGCACTACATTCCAGCTTATTGTGCAGTATGGCTACCTCTATGTAAAAAGTCTGATGTGCATTTATAATTTAACACAGAGAAGTGTATATATTGCTGTGACTGCCTGCTGTTATATCTTCTGCTGCTGTATTTACTGTTGTATCAGCAGTATCATAATACTGCTAAGCATAGCTTTACAGTACTCCAAATCCCTGACTGTAAATTGGCTATGGCTATTCGGAAACTGCAAGGAAAATAAGGAAGGATGTCAAGTCTTTGTCAGCAGCAAATGTCCAGATCTTTGTTTTTCCTAAAAAAAAAAAAAAAAAAGCAAAAAAACCAAGTAAGTACCATATGTTGCAGTGGGCTTGGTTTTGGTTATTTGTTTATATCTTTTTTGTAAAGCAGCACAAATGTTTGTGTCAATCCCGATGACAGTTAGAAAGGAACTGCTACTGATGCTATGCTGAAGCAAGATGGGCCTGCTTATCAGGATGAAAGGCAGAGGCAGGAGATCTCCCACTTCGTCTTCTGAGGGAATGCCATGACTTCTGCTCTTCAGTCGTTTCTCATTGTTTGTATCTGAGATAATCAGGTGGAGTTAGGCTTTAGAAACAATGCTTGCTGCACAGTTATCTATCCTCATGCTGTAACACTTGCAGTTGGACTTGTTTTATTCCTCACCTGTATAAGTAACTACCCAAATCACTTGCTACAGTTTTTCTCTTTCTTCTCAAGTCATTTTCTTTTCAATAGTGATTCAGGTCTGACAAGTCTATAAATCAAAGTTGTCTACTGACAGAACAGAGGGAAATGACTTATTTCAGATCTTCTTTAGAGGGATCTCCTCAGACTACAGAATAATATTTCAGGCTGTACCTCTGATTGTTTAAGCTGGAGAATGTTCTGTAAGTTGCCTGATTGCAAAGCTGGGTATAGACATGTTTTTGAAACTCTTGCTCAGATAAGAGAGCAGTCCGGGAGCTGGTTAGATGATTTACTTATCTTGTTCTTCAGTATATTTAATGAAAATAAATCTATTTGCTAAGCAAATGGCAAGTGTTTGCTTTTCCACTTAATAGGATTTTCTTATCATATCTGATAGGAAGGGCAGAAAACCATAAAGGTGAGGGAGAGAGAGAGGGTTTTTTTTGTTGTTGCCGTTTGTTTTAATATGAGCTTATGCCTTTTTAATGTAAAAATGAAATCATCAAATCACCATGTTATGTCTTTGACAGTTGCTCCCTGGTAGCAAAGCTGTTGTCCCGTTTGGCTGTGAAACCCTCACACCTTGCCACTTGCTGGAATCCTAAACTCTGAGTTGGGTGGCTGGGCTCCTTACGTAACACACAGGAAGAGGTGGCTCAATCTGAAGGGGAGCTGCCTAAATTGCTCAGGGAAAAAGTACAAAGGAAAGGGATTAAAAGAACCAAGAGCTGACATTTGCACAGAGATCATGCATTGTTTGGGTGAGAGATACAAAATCTTTGTTATTAGACATTCAAGGTTAAGTTAGTGCTGTGCTTCTCCACCTCATTTCTGAGAACAGGAGGGTGCTCAAAGTCAGTCGTAGAATAAACTAACAATGTAGTTTTTGGGCACTGTCCTGAAGCAGGAGGAGACTTGACCTCTGTTCATATAATCTTCCTAATCTTTCTAGCTCCCTGAAGCTCTTCAACATGCAGTTGCTGTTTCCTCATAATAGATATCCATATCTCAAAGCTCCAGCCAGATTGTCCTGCAGTCATACATGACAGCCAAATGTATGTAATGAAATTATTTCACCGTCTTCTCTCTGCCTTGTCCATCCTTATAGGTGATCCAAATTCCCAGTTTTGCTACCCAAGCTTTTCCTGAACCTTGCTGAAGCTGTGCCTTGCCTGTCATTAGCGTTAGATGATTTCAGCCACTCAAAGCAGATTTTCAAAAGGCAAAGGTGATCTGTTTCCTGTCTTATTTCTACTGATTAACCCACACAAACTTTGAAAGCTAAGAGCAGTTTGTCCTTTGTTAGCATTGCCCTCATATACAAGTCCATGGAGGATGACTTGGGAACCTGGGACCATGCTGCTTGGAACACTTCCCATCTTGGATACTGAAGGCAGAGAATGTGCTTTGATATTCACATGCCCTCAAGAGGCAGAGTATAGTGATGAGAACACTTCCTGGGGGCTTAATGGATGGACACATCAGTGAACAGCTGAGCACAACATAGGTCCTTGTGTGTTCCCAAGGGTCAAAATCTTAGCTTACACTAGGAATCAGCTGCCCTGTAAGTGCACTTCCATGTGTGATAGCCAGATGATTCAGACTGAAATGTAAGGTATTTGAAAACTGAGTTCAGGCTCAAGAAATACATCATAGGTTCACACATACAAAGTGTTCAGCTCATTCAGAGGAAGAGGTAGGCATCCTAGATGATTTTCTGAAGTTCGGGCAACCATGTATTCTGAAGTGCCTATAAATCTTTTGTTCTAGAACCGCCTTAGTTTCACTGTTTTTATAGGTAGTTTTACAGGTGCATTCAGGAGAGGCCTGCATATACCTCATACCTGCCAGATGTGAGCTGGATTTAAATCAGAAACTGCAGCCATGTAGCTTGTCATGCTGTGTTTTGGCTAGCAAACTTGGCATGGAGTTCAGTGTGCTATCATTGCCTGCAAAAGTCTGTTTAGATGTACTGAAAATATGACAGAAAGCTGCAATAGGACTGTTTAGATCTTTGTAGTGAGGTTTTAATTCTACTTTTATTCAAAGTACAAAGTTTCAAGGGAGGGGAAGGAAAGGAGAGACACCAAAGTACATAAATGTGCTAATGATAGGAGTACTTTGTCAGTAGGGTTTTGAATGTAGTTTTCCCATATTCCAGTTTGGTACTCTTCCTAGGGCAATATATGCATGTCTTGTGCCTATCATTATCTTTACACCGGATCTGAAACTTTTAGTTTTAGAGTTTAGCAAGCTGTGAAACTTCTAATGGGTCTGTATATTTCGAAATAAGAAAGTTTCTGGTTTCTGTTGGGATACACAAAGTTTATTCATAATGTGGGAGTAACGTAAGACAAAAGACTTTATAATCAGAGTTCAAAGACTGTTTTTGACTATTGAAGAAGTTTTTTTGTCTTGCTTCATAGATTCTGTGTTAATTTGGGGCTCAGACTGACTCCTGAACCCAGTCTCTGTATCCTGATTATGTCTTGACTGTATCTTGGCTTTTGCACTTCTGCTCATACCTGAATTGAATGTTGGCAGCCCACTCTCTCACACAGGCAAGGAGACATGCTCCAATTCTAGTGTTGCCCTTCAGGCATTTGACAGGCATCTTGGAGGTGTTTCTTGGAGGGAGAGAGGGAGGTAGGATAGGATTCACTAAAATAAATAAATATCCCCTTTTCTGCTTTTCATTACTGAGGAGGTTAAACTCTTATCTGTTTAACTTTGCATCTCATAAGTCAATTATACTCTTACCTTGTTGTCTAGAGGCCTCCAGAAATCCGGTGTTCTGTGATCTATAATAATTATGAAGGCAATGGTAAAGAAGTAGGCCAATAGGTTCAACAATCCAAACTACTTTGCAGCGTTCCTGTCCCAGGCAGTATGTTTTATTTCTCAAACGTCTGTTTGTCAAATTCCTGCCTGATGGGAAACATCAAAAGGTGCAGGCCAGAAGTTACAGGGGACTGATTATTACTTTGCCCAGAGAGCCTTATAAGAGAACAACACATTAACAGCAGCAACAATAGCAACAAAACAGAAATTTGCCATCTTATAGAAAAGAGACAAACAATGAAAAGAATTGCTCACCAGAATTGAAGGAGCAGGAGGACACAATCAAGAAAAAAATATTTTCTATTCTCATTTAAAGGTGAAAGAAACATCAAAAGAGCAGCTGACTAGAAAGATATCTACAATCATCCTCAGTAGGCTTACCAGAGCACTTGGAAAAGAGGCATTTTAAAAATCTACCTCTGACATCTTTTTTTCCCCTTTTTTATTAACTAAGCAAGTGATCTGGAATTATCGTCAGCCATTTTGTTAGAAGTTCTGTAAGTGTTTTAATACAAGAAAGATAAACAAATAGCAGATTTTATGTAACTACTTCTTGCTAATGATGCTATGAAGAGACTGGAAAGCAGGAAGTGGGATGAGTTGATAAACAGGAAATGTTAATTCAAAGCACCTTGCAAAGTTTCAGACATGGCTGCTGGGTGAGGAGACAGTTGTGTTCCTGCAGTTCATCCAGACAATGAATGTATTTGATTATTTGATTAAAGGCTAGAGTACTGCAGTAACACAGAAGGAATGATGCACCTAAGAGATGATGAGGAAATATACTGCAGAAAGACTTTTATGTACTGGGATCAAGAAAATTCATGGCCAAAGAAAATATACCCAAAGAGACCTAAGCATCTCTCTTTGTGTCAACCAGGTGACACCTAGACTTTCTTCGGTGTCAGATACGGGAAGTCTGTGATGTACCATGTCTTGTTCTTCCTCCACAGGAGCTCCTTCAAACCCCACCCTCCTACCACATTTTATCATTTTCTTCATATTTTCTTTCCTCACGTGAATGTGGCTCATCAATTATACTGACATTCCCTGAGGCTCCAAACTAGAGTAAGCCTGGAGCAGAAGAGCATCTGACTAGAGTATAAGATACTGGGGAATCTTGCCAAGACGTGCTTATTTAGACACACAAAATGTGTCTAAATCGAGCAATAGAACTATGGGGTTAGAAAATATTTCAGAGACAGGGACATGCTGTATAAAATCTGAATTAATATTTGGGAAATGTTTTAAAGTGCCTAGTGTTGTATTTCATTGGATACACAGATACATAAAATGACCCAGAATTACTTAGTTTCATATCATAAAATGGGAGTTTACTATCTACCAAAAGAAAGGCTTTCATAAATATTAATATGGAGATCAAAATGTGAGAAATGACGAAGCTGAAAGAGATTGAGAGGGTTCCTATTATTTGACAGATATTTCTATATTGTTCACAGAGATGTTCACTGAATCTTAGCTTCTGCAGAACAAATGTATTATCTGGCAGCTAAAATGGCAAGGGTTGTTTTTGTTTTTACTGTTTTATTACTTTACTAATGTATAAAGAAGATGAGTAGAAAAGTACTAATGCCATTGAAACCCATCCTATGTTGAAGGCAGTTGCAGAATTTCTAGAAGAAATTGTGCTGTTATCAGACAGAGAAAGGTGATAAAAGCAGTGGCTGTAGTTGGTTTATATTTTGCACTTGCTCTTGGCTTTCAGGTCTTTGTAAGTACAGCCAGTACTTCTCAGCAGGTTCTGTTAGTCCAAGATGTGCTGAAGAATGGTCTACAAGAGGTATCTATACTGTTATCTGTATTAGAGGTAGTATTATCTTCTCCACCATTATTAGTGATTTTGTTGGTCATTTGGACACTGGTGCTGTGTTTCAAAGTGAGGAAAGATGGACAGAACGACTCTGTAGTAGAGAAGGTGGTTTCTGGTTTTGGTACATTGTAAATGTGATTTGTGTTCACATATATTATATACTGGTTCTGAAAATAGATGGTCAAACACCATTAATGTGATTTTATCTAGTTTATATCTGGTTTCTAGGAAGTAATTCAACTCCCGGAACAGAATCTGCTAATGCTAATGAACTCTATTCCCAACAAAAGCTTAGCCTGTGTTCCACATTTGCCCCAGCAAGCTGCTGTTTTTTTTTTATCCAAATTAGTGCACAGTTGGGCGCTGCTATTTAGCAGAGTAGTGATGGCTGGTGTTTTCAGCTAACCTGTTTGGCTTTCTCTGAAATAGGCTAGAAAGGTTCTTGCAGTCAGATACAACAGAGAGGTGGTGTGAGGAGCCGTTCTTACTGGACCTCAGGTGTTTCACCTCAAGTTTCTTGCATTGCTTGTTACTGTTCTAGCTCACCACTTCCTAGACGATGTTTGTGCTTGCCCTCAATAATTATGATCTCTTCTCACCATTGCCTCCCAGCAGATCCCAGTCTGTGACCTAGGAGGCAAAGCAGCCCAACAGTCAGCCAGTAGCTTACTATGGTGACATAAGAATGTCACCCAAGAGGCTTCTACACCTAAAACCACCCAACCACACAGCGTCCTCCCCAAGCCCAGCTTTTGTTTGCATGCTAATATGGATTTTGAGGCTATGTGAACAGTGACACTTAGTGGCAACTGCCAGAACTATACCTTCAGGAGTATGGCCTGTGTTTGCTTAGAAAAGTTCACAAATTGTGAAATTGTAACATATCTAATTGGCTGGTTCTCTCTCCAAGTTAATCAGGAAGGTCAACAGTAGCCATTCAACTTTGCTTGCCAGTGGATTTGTTCAAGTGCTAGGTAAACTCTGTTCAAATGGAGAGAGAGAGAGAGAGAGAGAACACTAATGTCTGAGTCACATTAATTAATATAGGTGACTGAGGTGAAGGTGTTTGCATGTGTAAATGCGCTTCCCTGTATAGTGTGGTTAAAATTATTTGGCCTTAGTACTTGAAAACTTGCGAAGTCCTGCTACAGAGACCAGGTTCAATTACTTCTAAATCGTTTTCTGTTCTTTCTTTTCTACGTACTCGTCTCATTGTTCTGTGTTGTCGGTCTTCACCTGCCCTTTTTTGCCCTTTATAGGCAAGTGCTTTCATTGGCTACTTTATCTCTAGATAAGATAATAGTTGGACAGATGTATTTGACTAACTTGCATTTATGGAAACAGGAGAACAGACTTAGTATGTCATCTTCGATTAGTTCTCTGAGTCTTACATTTTTCTTCTCTCCCTTTCTTTCCTATTGACTCTTCCTTTATGTTGCTGTTTTTCTGCGTATCTTAAAGCATTGCCACTGCTGAACATGTCAATTGCTCTCCTTTTGTAAGAAAACTTACCTGAAATTGGTAACAGCTATGTATCTCAAATAAAGTGTGCAGCTCATTACATATGGTTGTGATTTCTCCTTGCATAAATGGAAATATCCTCCTTGTTGAGTGCATATCAGCTAAAAAAATTGGGGAATTGCCTTGCACATTATGTTGCACACAGGGAAATGCGGTCTGTGGTGTCATATGCGTTATGGAGCATTGCATCTTGCTGCATTGCTGCATACCTACATAGCCTGAGGGGTATAATAATGTGAAGAACAAGATGACTGAGGATAAGATAGAGACTTTCCATTTGGCAGGAGGTGTTGCTAGCTGGCTAATCAATTATTATTTCTGGTCTCTGCCATAGGTGAGACAGAGTGAACAGCAACTCATAGTGCATCTGGATATTCGGGTTTATTTAGAAACTATCAAGATTATATTTGATTGTCTCATACAGTCACTTGTTTCTGCCTCAGCACTGCATTCAACAAGCCTCAGCTTCCCTCCCCAGCAGGGAGATAGCTGCTTGTCTGGGAAGGTGGAACAGAAAGTTGTGTCAGTTTGTGCTGTGCAGCTGCTTACAATTACCTGTCTTAGCTGTTTGTGGCCAAGGTCCCTGGGTGTCCCCAGTGTTTGTTCCCATGCACCTCCCTTATCTCCAGAGTCTTCCCACACTTCAGGGATATTTCTTCCATTGGCGATTTTCACCTTTTGGGACCCCTTCTGTGAGCTGCTAGCCCCCAGTTTTCCTAGAATCACAAGGCATGATCAGCATCCTACTTGGTGGTACTGTCTCACGTTTCTTCATTAATTGAAGGATTCAGTATGCAGCATTTCTCTTTAGACCCCATGTTATCAAAATTTACAACCAACCCATACAGGTTGCAGATACCAAGCTGCACACTTGCATGCGAGAGTTCAAAAGTTCAGTTTTGGACATTCACCCACCCCTCATACATCCAATTATCTGCCACTAATAAGCATTCACAATTTAGGTTGTTTTGTTCTTGTTCATTTGTTTTGTTTTGCCTACAACAGTCTAAAAGCACAATTTTAATTTTATTTAGAGATACACCATCCACTTGTCTTTTAGCTGCAGGTAACCAATTTCTTGCCAGATCTTTTCAACTTCCCAAGCCTGGAGTTTGTTAAGTTCACAAGAACTTTGCAATAAACTTCATTTTAAAGTTAGTCTGTACGTAGATACTACTGGTTTACATACACTCCTCTTTTTTTTTTTTTCCCCTCTGAATAACTATCTGCAACAAATCTAGTCTCTCTCCTGAAATCTTTGAGACAGAGCTTACTCTTGAAGGAGTACTCTTTCTTCCAGTTCTGCTAGGTCTAGATAATGAGATTAAGAGCAGGCTTAAATGTGGGCTAATGCATTCCGTCTATCCCCAAGATCTGCTTGCTTTCCGTATTGGTGACCTGAGCTTAGATTTAGCCCAACTGTAGATAAGAAGATGGAGCCAGATTTTTCTAGTGCATATTGGAAAGACAAGGTGCAACAAACAGAATCTACAACAAATTCAGATTTGATATAAGGAAAAAAAATACCAGGAACACAATCAAACCTTGGTCAAGGCTGCCCAGAGAGGCTGTGAAATCTCCTTCCTTGGAGATATTCAAAGCGCATTTACATAAAGTCCTGATCTACCTGATCTACCTGGATCTGCAGTGAGCAGAGGGGTAACCCAGAGATGTCTGGATGTCCCTGCCAACCTCCAGTATTGTACGATCTGGTGAAATTCAAAAGACTCCAAGAGATATGCTGCCCTTCTAGGATGATCATTAGACTTTCTCAAAGATTGATCTGGGCATGTTCATTTTGTCTGTAATCAAGCTCTCTCGCCTGTACAACTACACAATTACTTTTAGGTATATGGATGTATTTGGGTTCTCCTTTTATGTTGAGACCTAGTTTTTCAGACTATAGCCCCTTCTTAATGTAGATTTGTACGTTAACATGGTTACATCTGGTCTTATCACAGTCTGGATGTTGTTATGATTTAGCCAAAACACAGAAATTCAAGAGTTTGCTGCCCTTCACTAAATGCCCTTGCATCCAACTTGTATTAATCAGAAATGGGTACAGTATTTCAGAGTTTTTGTGCTTTGAATGGAGTAATAATGATGTCATTGAAGGAAAAATATATGAGAATCAGAGACATCTCTAGATGTCCCTTCCAATCCCAGTTGTTCTGTGATTCCGTGATCTCAGTGAATCTATACCAACATTATATTATGATAATTTTGTTTTCATTTCTTCTGATGCCTTTTATAGCACTAGCAAACTTCTTAGGAAAGAAACAGACATATTAAAAGCACTTTGCCAAAGATGTATGGTTTAATTCCCTTACAGGTTAGGTTTAAGATTACATTTGTAAATATCTCTGTTTCAGTTATAACACAGAATTACAAATTACATCAGAATTAGTATTTTATCTGTGTTTAGATATATTTTATTCTTGAAAAAAAAAATCAACCAATATTTTGAGGTCAAATTGAACATT
>VXAL01009057.1:0-42616 GCA_013399475.1 Chauna torquata
GGGTCCCTTCCATCTCGGGATATCCTGTGATTCTGGCTGAGAAACCTGGTGTGTCCAAGTTGTAGCACAAGTGCATCTCCCCCTCAAAGCACCAGCTGCGTACTGAGACCTGCAGCCCCTGGGGCATACGGGCCCTTTGCATATGATTCAATGCACGGTGACAGGTGTATTGCAGTGATTAACTGTGTGGTGGTCTGGGGGTTTCGGCACGATGGTCCCAAGTGGCCACATGCTGCTGATCACAAATATGCCTTTACTGCTCGTTCAGCCTTTGCACTGTTTTTCTCCTTTCAGATTGCATGAAAAGTCATGGAGAAGTTTGGCATGAACTTCGGAGGTGGCCCAAGTAAAAAAGATCTTCTAGAGACGATTGAATCACAGAAGAAGCAGCTTCTTAATTACCAGGCTCGGCTGAAGGATGTCGTGATAGCCTACAAGAGCCTAATCAATGAGAAGGAAGCTTTGGAAGCCAGCTTAAAAGTGTTGTCCGCATCTCATGAGGCAGATATTGGCTTGAGCGGTGTTCAGCCTGCGTCCATGGCTAGCTCCAGCTCTTCCTTTGCTGATTCTGCTGATGACAAGAGCTCAGTTCACAGTGAAGATAGTGCGGGGACAGCTACCAGTGCAGACACAGCTGCCAGTTTGGCCAGTACCAAGGGTGAACAAGGGACTGAGGATGATAAGCCTGCAGCAACAGCCTCCTCTCTTAAATCAGAAGAGACGAATGGTTCAGAGAGCGGCGTCAGCACGAGCAGCGGGGATGTTCCCTCTGCTGCTAGTGAGGCTGATAAAAGAGTGCTCCAGCTGAAGACCCAGTTGGCCACCTTGACCAGTGCTCTCTCAACAGTCACGCAGGAGAAGTCCCGCATGGAAGCCTCATACCAAGCAGACAAGAAGAAGATGAAGCAGGACCTGGACGACGCCATTAGGAAAGCAGAGGATGAGACTGACAAGTTGGAGACAGAGCTGAGGTCTGTCCAGGAACAGCTCGCTGAGACCAAAGCCCGTCTGATCACGCAGCAGCACGACCGAGCCCAGGAGCAGAGTGACCACGCTGTTATGCTGCGAGAGCTGCAGAAGCTGCTGCAGAGTGAGAGGGCTTTGCGTCAGGATGCGGAGCTGAAGCTGGAGGAGACCAGGGAGGTGTTGGCCGGGAGGGTGTGCATGGCTGACCGTGCAGAGGGGTACGAGCTGCAGATTAAGCAGCTGAGCCGGGAGGTGGAGGACCTGAAGAGAGAGCTGCAGGCTGTTCAGGAAGAGAGAAAGAAACCAGACCCCCGGGTACAGGATCTGCAGGAGGAGATGGCCAACCTTAAGAACCACTTCCAAGTGCAGCTGCTGCAGGAGATGAGGAAGGTAATTCCCTGTCTGGGCCCTAGAGCAGCTCACTCTGTGGGATGTAGTGGCAGCAGCTGGAGCAGGGTTTGAGGCTGGAGGAGCTCAGATTCTCCTTCCTTGCCCCATCCTGCAAAGTCCAAGAGATTTGAAACAGAGGAAAATATCGTAGCTTTATTTGATGGGATGATAGTCCCTGAGGAAAAAAAAAGCTGTTTGTGTTTCAGGATACAAGTCACGTTAACCAGGGGGTGGTGACCACTGGGTTTGGGAGCAACCTTTGAGATGATTACACGGTGGCTGTCCTCTGCCGCGTCATTTGCTTCCTTCTGGTGTGGCAGCGGCCAGGCTTGGGAGGAGAGACCTTTGCTCTGACTTGCTGTGGCAATGAACATGGTCTCGTCTCTGTGAAGTATTTAAATGCAATGCAAGCTACAATTACAACAGCTCGTAAAAAGAAAGAACTTCTGACTCTCTCTCTGCGTTGGCGGAACTGTAATCTGTAAGCGTTGAGGCAAACGTGCAATGAGAAGGCCTTTCCTGCCTGTCTCTTCAGGCGCCTGCACTGCCTGCTTGTTGAAGCTGTGGGAATCTTTCCCCTTGCTTGTTCTACAGCATGGCTGATGAGGGATTTCCGTGGACTTCACAGCTTCTCTGACAAAGCCTGTCAAACTGCAGAGGTGCATGACTGGTCCGTGGTGAAAGATGCTGCCCAGCCAGTGGGATTGCCCATCTGTGCTGATGGGACCCATGAGAAGTGGTTTGGCTCAAGGGCTGCCAGGGACCTGCACTGCTGAAGGCCCTGGGGTTCGGTGGAGCTTGGAGTGCTCTGGGGAAAGGAGAGAGGCTCTTGCCTGTGTGTTTGCTGGGGGAGAGAGAAGAGCTAGGAGGAGGGATGTGGCGGAAGAGAGGAACCTGTGTAAGTGCGCGTTGTGGAGCGATGCGCTGGGGGCTGGCTTCAGAGGTTTGGTGCCAGTAACTGAATTTGCGGTTACTGAACGGAAACACTCCAGAGTGGGATCCTCCCCATCTCCTTGCAGTCTGGAACAAGTTTTCTTCTTTTTAGTCTCGGTCTAATTAGTGACTTTGGGCTGATTTCATGTGATTTGTCTGGTTTTGGAAGTGATCTCCAACAACTTCCCTGGGACAGAGGTGGAGATGACCTGATCCCAGCTATGTTGTAGTTCACAGTGATGATTGTCAAGTGCTGCCGTCATCCAGAGTGCTTACTGGACAGATCTCAGTAGCGACAGAAACTGTGAACACCAGGTGTTTGCTGTAGCTACTCAGAAACCACTGAATTATGTTAAAATCAATGCAACAGAGCGTAGCATTTAAGTAAACTGCAGTTAGATATATGAAAGCTTTAGGGCACGTGAACATTTTAAAAAATCCTATAGCAGATTGCGACACGCGTTTGCTGCTTCCCAGCCCCTGCACACCTACAGCAATGCAGATAATGCTGTTAACAGCAATTCTGCAGAGCAGGGAACACAGGGAACAATTTTTTTTTTTTTTTTTTAATTTTATCCTTGAATCTGTGTTTTAAAGATAGGCATGTCAGGGTGGGGGCTTGCCTAGGAAGTTAGGGGAAGGGATGGCCCCGCGCTTGCTTGGAGTTCAGCAGAGCACAATTAAGCCCCTGTGTAAACTGCAGACCTCCCACCTAGAGTGTTGAGAGAATCTCACCCTGCCGTGTCTCTTTGCTCTCAGACTGCGCAGGCAGAGGAGCAGCTCCGCCAGCACGCCCGGATGGAGGAGCAGCGAGTGGCCGACTTGGAGGGCCAAGTCTCCGAAGTGTCAGGACTGCTCGGCACTTACGAGAAAGCCAAGCAGAAAGACCAAATGGTCATTCAGAAGCTGAAGGACCGCATCGTGCAGTTGGACCAGGAGAACAAAACCCTGGCCATTGCTGCCTCCAGCCGATCCCCTGTTGACATAAACGTAGAGGAAGCCAATCTGGATGTGAATGTTCTCAAGGATAAAATGGAGAAGCTGAAGAGGCTCTTGCAGGCAGCAGCAAAGAAGAGTCAGCCCGCTCTGGACATTGAGAAGCTGTGTGAGCTGGAGCTGCCAAAGGGCACTGAGGCTGGGGATGGTGAGAAGGCCACTGCTTTGTACTATCAGCAGGAGCTGAAGCAGCTGAAGGAAGAGTTTGAAAGGTACAAGATGAGGGCACAAGTGGTTCTCAAGAACAAGTCAGCCAAAGATGGCAATCTGGCTAAAGAACTGGAGGAAGCTCAAGAACAGCTGGCTGACCTGAAAGAGAAATACGTTGTGCTTCAGCTGTCCTCTGAGGGAATGGAGAAGCAGCATCAGCTGGACATGGAAGCCAAGAAGCAAGAGTTGTCCCAGCTGCAGCAACTTCATAGGCAGGAGTTAGAGAGATGCCAGCTGGACTACAGGGAACGGGCGCTGAAGCTGGAGGAAGAGATGCACAAGCAGCGGGACCGGGCACTGGCCGTGCTGGCAGAAAAGGACCAAGAGCTGGAGCAGCTGAGATCTGTCATGTTGCCTTATGCCGGGCTTCAAGGATCCAAAAGCTACCTGGCTTCAGGGACTGACGTTGCTAGCAATGACTCACCAGCTAACGATTCCTCAGAGATCCTCCCCCAGGCTCTTCACCTCTCCGCCAACAGTGAGCCCACCTTCTTCTTGTACGCAGAGCAGCTGGCTCGCAAAGAGGTGGAAATCGTAGCGCTGAGGAAGCAGAAGCACAAACTGGAAATGCAAGTTCACCAGCTCCAGGAGAAAGTCTTGGTTGAGGAGGAGAAGCATCGGGAAGAGGTATCAGCACTTCAGAGCGAAATCCAGAAGAACTTCAGAGATAAGAGCAGAGAGGGAGCCAATCTAGAGTACCTCAAGAACATTGTCTATAGATTTTTGACACTGCCAGATTCTCTTGGTCGCCAGCAGACTCTCACTGCCATATTGACTATTCTGCATTTCAGCCCAGAAGAAAAGCAAGCTATTAGAAAACAGTCAGCGTACAGCAGCTGGTGGCTTTCTGGGAAGAGATGAGATGGTCGTTGTTGTCCCTAACTGCTTTTGTACCGTGACATGTTTCTGATTGTTAGCTAAGACCACCTCACTTGTGGGGTAAGCTCTTTCCAACTGCGATGGAGCAGGGAGCTTTCAGCAAAGAACTGGGCTTAAACTAGTGCTGTTAGCACTAATTTAAAGCAGAATTGTGCCAACTACTCCAGTGGGATCACAGTGCTCTCCTGCTCTCTGCTGTAAGAGTTTGCTCTGAGTTGGAACTTGACTTAAAAAGAAAAAAATTGAACATACTGATGCTTTTTTTATAACCAATTTTTAAAAAATCTCTACCTGTCAGGCGTAGGGTGAGAAGCTCTATTAGGGTGGAACTTGCTTGTATCTTGAAATGCCATGCAGGCTCGTGACTCAAAAGATTTAAAAGGGGCGGGGGAGGGAAAAGCACTTCACATGGTGCTAAAATCACATAAGACAAAGAGCTGAAAGCCTGCAAGAAGGATGAATCTTAATTACCAGCATCATCCAAATGCAGAAAATCTTGATCAATTTCTCAAAATGTTTCATTACCTGGAACCAAATTTGTACCAGTGGATACAGCAGCTCCTCATAGCACTGGGGACCGTCAGAGGACTTGGTGTGTTAAGTTATTCTCTCATGACTGACCAGGAATTCTCTGTGCAGTTGCCTGTGTTTCCCGGGAAGGAGGAAAGATTTTCTCAGTCAGCCTTGTAACTGCACTGGAGCAAGCAGTGCTTCCCCACCGCCGCCAAACCAGAAGGTGCTGTGTACCAGTTCTGTTAGAACAGAGAGCTAAACTTTCTGACGCTGCTCGAGATGGGAACCAGCAAGCTGAGGAAAGGCTGAAATAGGCAAACCAGCCCTTCAGCAGCCATTTCTGAGCATTTGGGAGTTACGCTGAGCTTCCGGGTGTTCTGCAGTGCTGTTCTGGGACCAAGGCATCGCTCCTGTTGGGACTGAAGAAGCAAGCAGAAGTGAGGGGCGGAAGGTGGCAGCTCTGGGGGCAGCGTGTGCCCTGGCCTTATCAGGGAGGCTGTGGTTTGCTGTAAGCGCTGTGTGGATGAAGGCCTGGCCTGCTGCTGCCTAGACCTTGAGGTTCTTGTGTAACTTCCTTGCGGATTGGTGAGCTTGGCAGGAAGGAAGCCAAAGCGTTTTGAAACACCTCTGGTCTTGGTGGAATGCTGTAAGGCCAGCACTGGCATTCGGGCTCCTCGCGGTTCTGCTCGGGAGCTGCTGGCTCCTGACTCCTTAGACCTGAGCTGGCTGAGCTGCAAGCCCTGACTCGGGGGGAAGATGTCAGTAGCGTGCACGTCACGACTGGTCACGAAGCTAAAGCCAGGTCTGAGTTTTGGACGTTGGTGGACTGTGCGAGAGGGGTCAGTGGGGACTGGTGTCAGGGAGCTGCACCGTGCGGCTGCGAGAGCGCCTGGGGAGCTGGCACCTGCCGCCCCCTCCAGCTAGCTGGCTCCGTGCAAGACCGGCGCTGGCACGTGCAAGCACCTGCCGCGGTGCGAGTCTGGTCTTCCTTGCGTTGTTCGAGCTGCGCGTGTAGGTGCTTGGAAAGCTGGCAGGCCGAAGGAGGAGAAGGCGCTGGGGATGGATGCTTCATCCTGCAGAGCTCGTGTTTTCACCGGTTGAAGGGCCGGGACAGCGGGTCACGTTAGCCCCTGCGCCTTCCCTGCCGGGATGAGGGTTGAGACTGGAGGGAGCAGCCACCTTCCTTGAGGGGCAGGCTCGGTTCCTGGGGATCTCCCCGCCCTGACGGAGGTTAGCCGGATCCCCTGTGTGCCAGGGCTGCTGGAGGGCACCCTCCAGTCACCCAGGCCCCGGGGATGGGGACCCTGGGGTGCAGCATCCCTCCCGCTGCGGCCGCCCCCAGGGCCTGCTCCCCTGGGACACGACCTGGCTCTGAAAAGCCAGACGCAAAACAAAAGCACAGGCGACGTTGCAGGGCCCGGTGATCTCAGCTGGAGCCTGGCTCCTGGGCTGCCCCAAGGGGCCGCAGCGCCTCTGACCGCAGCTCGCTCAGGGCTTGCGTTCGCAGGTGGCAGGGGTTGTGTGGGGACAGCAGAGGGGATTGCTGAGCAAAACATCATCTGCTGCAGCGCGCTGCCCCCGAAGTCTGGGGCACGGTGCCTGGCTTTGTGTAGTGGCGGTTGTGCAAGGTCAGGAGGGGGAAGATGAGCGTGCCAGGTATTGTGTTTCCAGTGCTGCCTGCTGGCATTGAGTCACCTGACGTGGGAAGGAGCATCTCCGTGAGGCTGGAAGCTGTGCTGGCTGGAAGGATGCCCATCAGGAAGTGTTGGTGCTGGTGTTTAAATGGTCACTGCTCTCTTAAAGCTGGGGAGGGATGTTTTGCTTTCAGAGATATTGGGTGGTTGCCTGCGGCCCTGGGAACAGAGGACTCCCAGCTGGGCTGTCATTGCAGCTTCTACAGCTTTCGCATCTGCGTAGGCAAAATCACACTTGAGGTTCGTTTCCATGTGCTCGTTTTGTTTTCATGAAAGCTGGGATACTAAAGCACAACTTCCCCATCCCAGAGTACAGGGAAAGTGTTTGTAACCGCGGGCATTAAGCCTTGTTTTAACAGTCCCCAGGCCTCTCGTGAGTCCTGGAGCCAAGCTAACGCGCACGTTGATTTAGCAGCTCTGCGGCCAGGCGGAAGAGTCGGCGATGCTGTTGACGAGCTGTTACCTCTCCCGCCAGACGAGCCCCGCCGCTCAGCCTGCGGCACCCGCTGCACACCCCGGGGTCTGTGTGCATGCTCCTTGCAGGGCTGCAGCTCTGCAGCTGCTGCTCTGCGTTACCAGAGCGTGCCTCAGGCGCCCGCGATGAGATCAGCGCGACGCGAGCGGTTTCTCGCAGAGGAAGCGGGCTGCACGCAGGACTCAAGCGGGGCTCTCCAGCACCCGCGCCCTTCCCCAGCTCACAGCATCTCAGCAAAGGGAGCCAGAGCCTGGAGGGCCTCGCAGTTCAAGGGCGTGGGATGTGCAGAGAGCCATAGCAGCTCACCAGGACAGAGTCCTTTTTCTTTCAGTGCCATGCCAGCAGTCCGTGTCTCATCAGTAGCCAAGTTCCCAGAGCCTACTCCACAAACCCTGCCTCTCTGAAGGAAAGGGCAGCGCTCCGGCTCATGAGGAGCGTGGCACTGCAGGCACCTGACTGCTAACACAACCCCCTGCTACTAATTTCTCCTCAAAAATTCCTCAGGGAAAAATGCCCCCGGCAGAATCTGCGGCTGCTGGAGGTCTCAGGAGGGCACAGCCAAGCAGTGAACAGTTCCTCCTGCTGGAAGGTGCCTCCGTGCAGGGGCCAGGCTGAGCGCGCCGACAGAGGACGCCAGCCGGTTGGTGGTCCCAGCAAGATCCACGTGCTGCTCTGATGGAGGTAACGGGATGGAAATCGGAGAGTTTGTTGCAGGGGTGTTCGGTCTTGGGCTCCTTGGCTTTGAAGCAGTCGTCAGTGATGAGATTGTTGGTTCTGGTCCACCTTTGGCGAGCTTGAATCAAGTGGTGCCTCTGAAACTGCAGGGACTTCTCAAAACCTCGTCCTACGGGAGCAGGACCAAGGCAGCCGAGGATGGCGGTGCTGCCTGCTGCTTCAGCTGCCACGCGCGGGCTGAGGGAAGGGGTCCTGCCTCCCGGTTTGCCTGAAGAAGAGCCTCTGCCTGGAGAATGAAGTAACCCGGAGGAGATGCCACGTGGTAGTGGTTTGGGGACGGCTGTCAAATGCAGCAGGACCGACTGCTCTCCCGGGAGTGCTGTGGGACATCCCCTGCCACCCCCAGGTCTGTGCCTCCTGTGCCCGTGAGCGGGAGCAATTGGTGGCCAGGCTGGGGAGGAGGTTGCAGCAGTGAAGGAGAGGAGGGGAACAAAGTGGGGTCCAGCTGGGAGCGTGCTGAGCTGCTGCTCAGTGGCCAGCAGTGTTCGAGGAGCATTTCCTCACCTGAGGGAGGGAAAAGGGAGCAGCGACAAAGGAGGCAGTGGGACCTGCGGGGCAACAGCTCCAGGAGCTGCCGAAGTAAGATCTTCGCGCTGCTGTCAACTTTGTGCAGTTCTCACAGCACAGTTCCTTCCTCTGTGCCCCCATAGCCCCTCTCCTGACTCCCTCTCCATCCCTTGGACCTTCCTGCACATTGCTCCTTCTTTCCTCTCTTCATTCAGCCAATGCCCTCCTAAATAAACCTAAAAATACGTATATTTGAAGCATAACTTTTCTTGCTGCTTGGTGACCTGGGGTTTAGGTGGTGAGCCGGGTGTGGGCTGGCTGCCCACGCGTGCTGACAGCGCTGCACGCCCCGGCCTCCCCCAGCACGCTGCCGTCGCAGGCGCTGGGTGCTGCACAGCTCGGCCGGGCCGTGGAGCTGCTGAGCCGAGGTGCTGGGTGCGCCCGCAGGCTCTGCAGCCCGGCTGCACGCACTCGCTCTTGCAAACACTGTGCTTGAACAGACTGAAAAAACGACGAGTTTCGGCTTGTCAGTCTGATCTTACTGCCGGATCATGAGAATACACAAGCATCTCTGGAGGTGCACGTGCGGCGCTGCAGGAGGGTGTGAGCCGCACCGCTTTGCGTTAGGGACTGCGTTAGGTGACGGCCCTTGATGGACAGAGACCGTGATCAAGCATAAGCAAACGGAGCAGAAAGAAGGCTGGGTTTTCTGGGTGTAGGTGGTCCTGGTCCGCACGCTTGAGTGAGAGGCATGGTGTTCATTGCAGGACCTGCTGGGTCTTGGCTGGGCCGGGGGGGGACGGGGCATCGCTTGGCTGGGGGGTTGCCAGCTTATGGGAATGCTGCTGCCCTTGATTTCCTCAGGTCCCTGTAAGCACAGGAATGCAGCTGCTTCCTTCCCGCACCTTCAGGCCTGTCTCTGGGGCTGTGCGTGGATGTGGAGGAGTTTGCCCCGTGCCCCGCAGGGCTGCTTGGGCTCAGCCAGCGGCAGTGCCACGGGACGGGGTCTCGCTGCTGCCCCAGGGGGCTGAGCCCGTTCTCTGGGGCAGTGCGGTGTCCTCAGGGCACAGCCGGGGGCTGTACTTGCTGCTGGTGCGAGGCTGTTCCCTTTCCCTTCTGAGGTCTGAGGTGCTGAAGGACCTGCGGGGGCCAGAGGGACCCGGTGGGGCAGGCTGGGGCTCGGGGCTGTGCGCAGCCCCACGAGCTCAGCCCCGCTCCCCACAGCCGCTGGGTTTTCACCGCTGTTTCATGCATGTGTACACGGTCACATGCCAGCTCCTGTTAAATGCAGTGCTCCAGAAGTGCACAGCCCGTTCCCTTGCACCGGTGCCTGAATGCCCCTTGTCATGGGGAAGCGGCTGCCGTCACCGCTCCCGACGTGGCAGCAGCTGGCGGGGTGGCTGCCCCGCTGGGCTCGTCTCTCCCCACCTCCAGCAGCCTTTCTGCTGCGCTCAGCAGTGCCTGTCCTGCACGTGTGGGCTTCCCCTGCCAGAGAGCTTCCTGCTGCAAGCCGTGCGTGGGGCTGCGGCATGGCCGCATCCTGCAGAAGAGGCGGCCGTAGAGCCTGCCTGTCTCCCCGTCCCTGCTCATCCCTGGTGCTCGCAGAGCAGCGCTTCCAGGGCACGCTGGCACCATCGGCAGTCAGCACTGGCCGGGCAGCCAGGCTGTGCGCTCACCTTGCACAGGCATGCCATGCCTCAGTTTCCCCTGTTAGCAAGGAGACGTCAGCCTGTACCCGTAGCAGCAGCCGTGGGGACGCTCGGCCATGCCTGCACGCCCTTGTTGGCAGCGGAGGGCCGGGATGCAGGGATGCACAGGGATAGAAAGGGGCCGTGCTCACGCCTGCGCCCTCAGAATCTGCTGCTGCGTTCCTGGTCCCGGCACTCAAGGGGAGGTGCGAAGGATGTGCCACACGCCCGCCTGGGCTCTGTGAGGGGCCGATCCCATCCCTGCTCGCAGGGCTTGCACGTAGCAGCCTGCACGTCGGCAGGGAACTGCCCGCCGCCCCGGCTGGGCAGGTTCCTCCGGCCGCGCCGCGCAGCCAGAGCCACAGCCGGGTCCCACGGCCGGGTGGTGGCGCGAGACCAGGCGGCTCCGGGAGCGGATCTGCTACCAGCGCCAGCCCCACCAGCTCCCATCCCTGGTTGTGCCTGGTGGCAGAGAGGAGCCGGGAGGACTCGGCCTCGAGTTGCCCAGCCATGGCCAACGAAGAGGAGCAGCCGTCCGCGCTCTCAGATAACCAGGTAAAGGCGTGCGGGAAACCCTCTGCCAAGTGCCGCAGGCCCTGCTCAGGCCTCGCACACCTCCCTGCCCGGGGCCTTTCCTCGCACCGGAGATGTGGGGGGGACGTATTTTAGGGTGCTGCAAAAAGCGATGGCAGCTTGGGTTCCCCTGCAGCGAGGGGGCCAAGCCCATGTGGCCGAGGCTGGGCAGGTTTGTGCTCGCTGGAGCCGGCGTTTCCCAGGGCGGCCGCTGCCGCTCCGCTCCTCGCTGCGTGACTCACCCCGTCGGTCGCGCCGGTTCCTCCACGGGCAGCCCCACGCTGCGCTGGCTGGGAGCCGCTCTCAGCAGCACGGCCCCGAGCGGGACGCGGCTTCGCGGCACTCCCCAGCCCGGGGTGAGGGAAACCCGGTGCCGCCGCGTCGAGATCCACTCGCTGCAGGGGCTGTCCCACGCAGGCTGCCGTTGCCCACCAGCAACGGGCCCTCTCTTTTACCCACCACCACCGATGACCCAGGGGCTGCAGCCCCCTGGGCACAGCCCTGAGGCTCAGCATGGAGAAGATGCTTTTTGCCTCCTCTCTGTCCGCTCCGCTATGATGCGCGGGTACCAGCCAGGGATGCCCATGGGAGCGGGTCCGTCCGTGCCTGGGGCTCCGCGTTCTCCTGTGCCTGGCCCCGCACCCACCTCACGCTCTCCTCTCCCAGGTCTTTGTGCTGACGTGCATCTACCCGCCGGCCTTGCTGCTGAGGTGGGTGCTGAGCCCCTGGCCCCTGCAGACATCACTGAGCCCGGCAGCACTGGGGGGGGGCAGCGTGCAGCAGCCCTGCCCGCGCTCGGCTGCTCGTCTCACCCATGTCCCCATGGGGTGGGTTTGGGAGACGGCACCGTGCTCAGGCACCTTCAGCTTCGCCACTCCCTGCACAAAAAGCTCTGGCAAGGTGGGNGCAAGGGGGGGGGGGGGGGGTGCAGCCTGAGCTCCTCACGTCCCGGGTGTCGTGGCTGGGTTTCACAGAGCTTTCCCACGTGTGGCTGCTCCACCAGGACGTTAACCAGCAGCCCCGTCTCTTCCAGCCTCGCGGGCAGTGCATCAGTCCTCGCTGTCACCCTCCGGCGGAGGCGGTGCTGCCACATCCAGGTGCGTGCTTTTGGCCCTGGCTAAACCAAAGCAGAGCTGGGCCAGCACTGCTGCTGCTGGGCTTCATGCACAGTGGGACCGGAGGGAGCAGAGGCACAGGACGCCAGCACCGCAGTGGGCAGGAGCCGCTCCCGGCTCTGCTCCCGGCGCAGCCTGGGGAGGGACGTGGCTGCAGCCACTCTGCACAGCCTGGGGAGAGGCTGTGGCCGGCCGGGGCAGTGCTGCCAGCCAGAGCTAATGCTACGTCTTGGCCCCCAGCTTCGCCCCCTGTTCCTGCTGGCCCTGGCAGATTTCCTGGCTGCCGCCGTGCTGCTGGGCACAGCCACCATCCAGCTGCTGCCAGCCCCGTTCTTCATCCCGGCATACACTGTCTGCCCCTATGGACTGATGCTGGCCACGGTAAGCAGGGCGGCTCACACCGCGGCCTGGGCCAGTGGGAGCCGTGCCCCTCCTCCTGTACCACCAGGAACAGCCAAGACCCATCTGCGGGCCAGAGCATTCCCGGGGAAGCTATTTCTCCTCCCAAGAAGGGGCTCCTCTCCCCCTTGTCGCAGTCCTGAGCCACCAAGACTGGTTCCTCGGGGAAGCACGCCCAGCAGCTCTGTCTCCCCAGCCCCAGGGAGATGAGCACTGCAGCCCCTCCACCTCATCCCTGTTGTTCCCTCCATGCACCTGCTCCAGCTTGAGGTGGTGAACCCGCGCGCAGCTGTGCCCGTGCACTGGAGCGGCGCAGAGTGTGGCTCTCCCCGGTGCAGACGTGCTCGCCCCTTCGTGCCCAAGCTCTCCCCATGCCTGCAGATCCGCCAGCTCCTCTCTGCCCTGCCTGGTGCAGGACGCTGCTGTGGGCAGCACCACTTCCCCCTGCACCAGGCTCATCCCACTGGCCACAGGGTTACTGCCTCATGGCTGCACATGGGGATAGGGACCAGGAGGGGCTCAGCACCGCGGCACCAGCTCTGCTCTGCTTTGCACGTATCAGCCTCCCTGGCCAGAGGCCAGCTGGTTCCCCGCAGGGTGGGCACAGGGACAATGTGTAGTCACTTGCTTTTGGAGTTGCTGCCTCGTTGCGAGGTTGCTCCTTGCACAGCCCTGCTGTGGAGACAGCAGGTGTCATCGTGCAGAGCAAGAGGAGGGACAGGGGACAGTGTCTTTGGGGCACTGGGCTCAGTGGGAATCTGCTCTCCCTCTCCGCTCCCAGACCTTCTACGCAGTCTCGTTCCTGATGGTTGTGGTCTACGCATACGAAGCCTACCGCACGGTCCACGGCTGGAGAGCGTGGCACGTGGCAGCTCTGCAGGTCGGCGTCCCCCACCTCTGGCACAGCCAGGCACCAGCCTCCCTGCACACAGCTGCTCCAGCCTCCACAGTGGCCTGGGGAGCAGCGTGGGCATCTGCAGGCAGCCCCTTTCCCTGGGGCACTGCTGGCATCCCCTGCACCCCGTGGTCCTGCCCAGTCCCAGCAGAGTGGGGCTGGAGGCTCGAGCTGCTGTGGGACCGGCAGACCCAGGTCACGGCAGTTTCCTCCTTGCAGGAGAGGAGTGGGTGCCTGGAGAGTGCGTGGCAGGGTCTGCCCTACATCCTGGCCTGGTAGGTGCCAGCCACCGGCCCCATCCCCGTGGTACGGTACCGGCCCTGCCCTGGGTGCTGGGTGGCACAGCACGCGTTCACCTCCACCCCTCCCACAAAGGCTGCTGCCGGCGCTCACACTGCTGGGACAGCTGATTGCCCGCGGCACCTCCGTGACCGACATCGCTCCAAAACCCATCCGGCCTGTTGTGCCATCCAACCGCTCCAACGAGACCTACAGCCTTTACTGCTCCAGGTACAGCACCGGCCTCGCCACTCGGCCCCGAGAAGGTGGCCCTGGAGTGGGCGCCACCTGCCTTCCCAGCGGGGTTGGGCGCACCGCCCCATGGGCTCCCCACAGGAAACCTCAGGGCGGTGGAGGGTTTGGGGTGGGAGACAATCAACAAATGCCACAGGGACGATGCTGTGACATTAGGGGACCACCACCCACATCCTCTGCCATTTCAGCTGCCTGCTCCTCATTCGCCGTTCCCAGGACATCTGCTACGAGGTGAGCACTGCTGGGTGCCCGTCCCTTCCCCACCTGCAAGGCGCTGCTGGTGGGCTAGGACGGTTGGGCAGCAGGCTCGCGGTGCGTGGGCAGATGCTGGTGGAGGGATGGGGACGGAGCTGTCCCTGCTCAAGCAGAGGCAGAGGTGAAGCTCCCAGCTCCAGCACTGCCCCGGTGCTGGCTGCTCCCGTGCCAGGGAGCTTGCAGCAGAGCAGTGGCCCACGGCCCCACTGTTTCCTGTTGCCTCTCAGTACGTAGGTAGGAAGGACGTGGGCCTGGAGGGGAAAATCATCTTCTTCCTGTACCTGCTGCTGGTGCTCAGCTGCTGCACGGTAAGCCAGTGTCACGGTGGGGCAAGCGCAGGGTCCAGCCGTGGCAGCCGCACGCCCCGGCTCACACTGCTCCCCGCCGCCCAGCTCCTGTATCGCAGGGTGAAGCTCTGGTGCCGGAGGAACGCCGCCGCGCCCTTGCTGGCCCTGGAGAAGGACGGCTTTGCAGGCAGGAGCATCCGCAGCGTCAGCAGAGTCTCGCACTACTTCCAGCTGGTTTTCCTGCTCTGCTGGGCACCAGGTAAGTGGGGGTCAGGCAGCCCCCAGCCCTGGCAGGCAAAAGCCACCGCAGCACCTGCTCCAGCCCGCTGCCCCTGGGCTGAGGCAGCACCCAGGTCCAAGAGAAGAGGCTGGGGCTGAGAAAGAGCACAGCTTGAGGGTTTCTGCAAGAGCCCGTGGCTGGCTGGACCCCGCACGAGGACAGCCAGCCCTGAGCACCACTGCTGCCAGCCGGGCGGCTGGCTCAGCCCGCCCTGGCCTTGCCGTGGCAGGTCTTTCAGGCAGCATTCCCTGAGCTGTGGTTGGATGGTGTTTGTGGGACCTGTTCTTTACAAATGCCTCATCCTGTTCTGGGCGCGTTTCTACTTCCAGCCTTACAGAAACCTGAGGCAATGAGGCTTGGGCAGCACGTTGGGAAGGACTTTGTTCTACACTTAGGTGCTTGTCCTGCACAGACCCCTGCAACAGGCCGTGATAAAGGACAAGCATTTGCCACTCGGCAAGGGAAGCTCATGTCGAAGCATTATCAGCGAGGAGACCAACAAGTATCTTTTGTTTTCTACCCGCAGCCTTCCTCCTCACCCTCCTCTCCTTCACCAGCATCAAACCTGCCTCGGTCTTTGTCCTCTATGTTGCTACAGTAAGTAAAGAGCCCTTCCCCGGGCGACAGTGCCGGGATGTCTGTCCCCATCGGCTGTGTAAGTGGAGGGGACGCAGGGCCCCACTGGGACAGCGCGGCCGGGAGCTGCCGCCGTGCCGCAGGGAGCCAGGAGAGGGGAGCAGGAGCACGCCGGCCCCCCGGCCACAGCGATGCTACCCCCGGGGCAGGGCAAGGTCTGCGGGTGCTGCCGCCACCGGGACAGACGCAGGGCGAAGGCCCCGGCTTGCTGGTGGCTGCCCTGGTCCCAGCTCAGCTTTGGGTGCCTCAGCCACTCTGCGGCCGTGGGGCTGCCTCTGGTGTCCCCCTGGTTTGGGGCGATGTCTGGGTCCTCGGCTCTTCCCAGGTGCTTTGGTTTAGCTGGCCACACCAGGAGGAAGGCCATCGCCTTCCACCGCATCACCCTGCTGAGCCCACGCGGCTCCTCTGTGCCGCGGAGCACGCGGCAGCCCCGCTCCCCACCATCCTCTCTTGCAGGCCCTGACCACGTCGCTCCAGGGCTTCCTGCACAGCCTGGCCTATGGCTGGCTGAGACGGAACTTCCGCCAGGAGGCGGTGGGCAAGCAGCCCTCCCCGCAGCACCACAGCGGCCTCCAAGCCTTCTACGAGTCCCTGGGGGCCATCCCCTAGGCCCCCACCCTGGGTGCCGAAGCCTCAGCACGATTTGCACGTCCCCGGCGGCTCCCCACAGCCGGGCAGGAGCTCACGGACTCGGTCCTCCGTGCCTGGAAGGGTTTGTGCAACGAGCTGGGCGCTGGGCAGGGTCCCCGGGCAGGTTTCTGACCATGGTGGTGGCAGGGGCTGCAGCGACGCTGCCATGGTGGGAAGTCAGCCCATGGACCCTCGCTGCCGGAGGCAGCCCGCCCGCCGCAGCTGCACGGCGCAGACAGCAAAACCAGGCGCAGCCGCTGCACAGAGATCGACCACGGGTTTCCTGCGCGCTTCAGCAGAAAGCCCCAGCCGCGGAGCTGTGCCGGGGCCAGGTCTCCGCAGCCATTTCCTCCGCCGGCACTGCTGCCCCTGCCCCGAGGCGCTCCTGGGCAGCACCGAGCTGCTCCCGGCGCACTCACATCCCCGGCACAGACTCGGATGCTCCGTGAAGGGGAAGAGCAGCAAGGGATCACAGCCCCACACCTGAGTGCAGAAGCTCCTTGGCAGGATGCCCCTGCTGCGCTCCACGAACAACTCCAGCTGTTTGCAGCAGCAGGGCTCTTCAGGCTAGAAGGCACCCAGGTGCCAGGCAGGAGGCTGGCGGCATGCAGGCGATTTGGCAGTCCCTAGGCCTTCCGTCAACTGCAACTAACCCAAAGGTGGTGGGTCTTTCTGTCTGTTTTGTTCGGTCTCATTTCAGCATTACTCCTGCCAGTGAGCAATCCAAATTCCTCTGCAGGGCTCAAGAGAAGGTGCTCATAAATAAACGTATTACGGCTGGGGTGTTCCTGGGCTTTGCTGCTGGTAGATAAGCAACTGAAGCAGGCAGAGCCAGGCAGCTCACGCCTCCTTCCTGCCTCGGGGAAGGTTCTTGGCCAAGGCCAGGTCAGCTGAGATGGATGAGCCATGGCTGGGGCAGGTTCTGACCCCAAAGCCCAAACTCCTGCCAGGGCCATGTCCTCCCCAGCTCCGCGACCAAGTGAAAATCAGCCCAATCGCCAGCTCACCCTTTGCTACTTCTGGGGCTGACGTTGCTCAAGCACCATCATGAGGTTGCCCCTCCGTGCTAAGGCAGCCTCTGGGAGGGGTGGTGGTGGGGGCCGCGCTCACCCCCACTGCTACACACAGACAAATGGAGGCGTAAAGAGCAGCCTGGAGCCCTCAGGCCCAGGGAGCATGGCTGAAGAGGAGAAGGGGTGCCATCGAAACCTGCTGGGGCTGGAGATGCTGCTTAGCTAGGGGCAAACACCGATTACCAGGGTGTGCAACAGCTCTTGAGGGCTGTGGCGTGGTGACGGGTACAACAGGGAAGCTACTGCAAAGGGGCGGTGGGAGAACAGCCCAGGCGGTGGCTCCTGGCCCGTGTGTCTGTGGGAAGCAGCCTGTCTGCCGCCCAGCGGCTGTTTGGCGACCACTGGGACTCCCGCACCGCCAGAAATGAAAGCGAGGATTTCAAGTCATTTAAAAGCGATACCAGCATCACAACAGAGACAGTGCTGGAGGAGGATGGGGACAAGGTTCCAGGCTCCTAAAGTAGAGATGTGAACCAGGACTTACAAACAGAGCAGAGCAGAAATACCGAGTAGAGGATGGAGCACAGAAGCCCTGGTAGGAAAGTGAATATGATAATAATGGGTATTTGTTGCAGGAAACATGATCTGACCTCTTTGGGAGGAACACAAAGCCAAAAATACATAGTGGAGGGGAATAATACCAGCGAACCTGCAGGAGGATGTTTGGGTTGTTGAGGAACAGGTACAAGATGACTGGAAGAGGAGCCAGTGGCTGCTGAGCGCAGCGCTCTGCGAGGGCGCGTGCTCGTACCCTGACTCGGCTCCAGGCACAGCTGCCGGGGCCGCACAAGGACGCGCGTCGGTACCGACCAGGATGCAGGCAGGCAAATGACCTGTTTGGCGGCAGGGCAGGACGGGACAGCGCATGCATTAAGGATGCAAAGGGTGAATGGCTGCCAGGAGGACCACCAGCTGTTTGCTCCGGCCTTCAGGCCGCTGTGAAGGAGGAGGCAGCCCCTGGGCTTCCATCAGTGGGTACCAGGAGTGTTTGCAGTATAAACCTCTCCCACACGGTTGTTTGGGAGAGAGAGTAATTAGGCTGAGGCTTGCTAGGAGAGACAGGAGCAAGCCCAGTGCTAGCACTCCAGGGGAGGCAAAAGCTCTGCAAGGAGAAGTGGGAGCAAACAGGCAGTGGGAGCAGAGAGGCTGAGGTGCACAGCAATGGGGAGGACAAGGCTGAGGCCGGGTTGACCTTGGATCCCACTCCCACAGATCCCCAGATGAAAGGAAGGGCTGGGAAAGAGTGAGGAGGCTGGAGGAGCAGAGGAGAGGCAAGCGCCGAGGCTATGAAAAGCAGAGTGATCTCCCCCCTCTTCAGTAAAACCACATTTCTGTGAAAGCAGAACAAGACTAGGGCAGACCCACGGGCAATACCACAAACTGGGCACTACCAGGGCACATGGGGGCAGGCCACAGTGATTGCAGCCAAGAGGAATGGAGACAAAACAGCACATACGGAGGGTGCTAAAAGCGAACAGCAGCTAGACAGGATGACAAAAAAAAAAAATCAATAAACAGGTATAAAGAGGCGAAGAGCTGCATGCAGGAGCGCTGCCCTCTCTGGAGTACCGAAACCAGGCAAGGACGAAGTGATCCCTTAAGGGGCAGCAACACAGAGAAGGAGGGAGAGAGAAAATAACACGCATGGCAACGGCAACTGCAGCCCGAGAACCAGAAGGGCTCAGCTGGGTACAAACCTGGGAGAAGACAGCAGGCTGACACGAATCTGCACCCCGAGATCTGCCCCAAGGGGATGCGCATGCACCCCGAGACCTGCCCCAAGGGGATGTGTGTGCACCCCGAGACCTGCCCTAAGGAGATGTGTGTGCACCCCGAGACCTGCCCCAAGGGGATGTGCGTGCACCCCGAGACCTGCCCCAAGGGGACGTGTGTGTGTGTGTGTGCACCCCGAGACCTGCCCCAAGGGGACGTGTGTGTGTGTGTGTGCACCCTGAGACCTGCCCCAAGGGGATGTGTGTGCACCCCGAGACCTGCCCCAAGGGGACGTGTGTGTGTGTGTGTGCACCCTGAGACCTGCCCCAAGGGGACATGTGGGTGCGCACCCCAAGACCTTCCCTAAGGGGACGTGTCTGCCCAGGTGGCTACAGGGGGCAGCAGCTCCCGAGGCTCTACCTGCAGGGCCCTCCACCCACCCCTGAAACATGGGCTTTGCAGGGGCCTCTGAGGTGCTGCGGGCAGGGCAGGAGGGTCCGAGCTGCCCTTGGCAGGGCTGGGCTTGGTGAACCCCTGCACAGACATCTCCCAAGGGACAGGAGCCTCTGTGCTGACCAGGATCTGTGATGGGCACTGAGAGCCAGGTGAAATGGGGCAGGGCAGGCACAAGCAAGTAGAACTGCTGCAGCATTTTACATAAAGAGAAGAAATAGTAAAGGAGAGGATTACTGGCAGGTCTGAGATAGGATTAACAAGCTAGGCCCAGCAGAAGTGACCAAAGGCAGCAGGGTTTTGCAGGTGAAGGTCCATGTGCAGTGAAGTACAGTGACACTTAGGGCAGGTGACAGCTGTGCTTGTTCCTCTTTGGGCAATCTCACCAAAACAGCCCTTAGAGGGGCGAGCACAGGCTCAGAGATCGAGGAAGCATGGTGGAGGCGCATGAACAAGCATGCTCAGCACCTCTATAGAGAAACTGGATTCCTAAACAAGTAAATCCAAGACCCAAAAACAGGAGACAGCTTGGCTTCATTTTTTTTAACTGTTATTTTCTACTATACATTAGAGCTTCGGTCCACCACAGTCACTGCAGAGCTATCGCACAGACACACGCACAAACTCTATATACAGAATATACACTGTACAGGCAGGGCTGCCGCTAAGGAGCATTGTACACAACTCGTTACTACGGGGCGGTACGGCCGAGTCTCCTTGCTTGGCTGCTTCTAGGCTGGAGGCAGCGGGAAACTGAGCAGCCTCCCACTGTTCCAGCACTGTCCGGGCCTTACTCTGGAGTGGGAAAATGCAGGAAGGATTCAGTCACCTCCCTGACTTAGCTCAAATCTGCTCGCCCACAATGGGCTAAGAGGCAATGGGCAGAGATTGCTCATGAAACAAAAAGCCCAGCTTCCTCCCCATAAGCGCGTGGCACGGCCTACAGGGTCCTGCGGCAGCTTCAGGCAGGTCGCAGCTAGGTGCTGAACTCTCCCACCACGTGGAAAGGTGTGCTCCAAAGCTTCCTACAGAACAAGAGTGCATCAGGCTGCCAGACCCTCCCTAAAACCCATTCTTTAGGCAAACATTCAGGCACTGGCCAAACTGGTAGACGGTGAAATGCAATTGCGGTAGCAGCAATCATGAGACCACCCTGGGGTTAAGGTAAGTCCATTTCCAAGGTAGCTGGCAGAAAGACTGCTTTCTCAGGCACAGGGCAACTACCTCCAAAACGGGCAGAGGAGCCTCAAGGCTTTCCTGCGTTCAGCCCAGAAGCACACAGATGTGTCTCTTTCCCAGGAGGTGAAAGGGAGCAGAACGACTGAGCTGGAAGCTGGGTTGGGGCAAGAACAGAGACACAGCCAGAGAGGATGCTCCTCACTGTCCTAAGCACGGGGTGAGCACGCACCTCTCACAGCTGGCCCTGCACACCCACACAAGGGCCACACCATGAGTTTCCACTTGGCAAGGGTGACAGGCTGTAAAATTCAGATTCTCCACCATGTTTTATCAGGAAGTGGGCTGACCACATTACATATATCTCATTGCCCAAGGTAGAGCAGCTCTCTTGTACATTACCAGAGCACACAAACTTGATTTTTCCAAGCAGAATAAATTACATTTGAAGACCAGCTCCGCTCCGCGGAGCTGCAATAGCTATTGCCATTCACACAGCATACATCCGCCATCTCTGGAGAGCTCTGTTTCTTGCAGATGCACCAGACCTTCATCTCTGCCTTGGAGAAAAAACGACAGCATTCCACGTCCAGCAATTCAGCCTCCCACTCCCATCACAGCTGAAGCTCTTGATGGCATGAGTCAGGCTGTTGAATGGGCAGCAACAATTTTTTCCTCATCATTTATATGTGGGGGACTAGCATCTCCCTCATTATCAGCAGGAGCTGTCCTGAAAACAACTCCCCCATACAGGGCTGGTCCTGCGTCTTCCAGGCAGGATGACGGCATTGAAATTTTGAGAGCCCAAGCACTAGACAAAGATGGATGTGTATATATGGGCAAAACATGTTTTGCACAGCCTATCACATGCTGCTGAAAGCCTGACACTCACTTTCTGACCTATTACCAGCCACATAGGGAATAGTTTTTCACCCACAGGCCCCTACATCCAGCTCCTTGAAGCAGGACTAGGCAGAACAGTGCACATGGTTCCCCCACTGCTGCTACAGTTCTGATCCACATGCTCAAAATCATACGTATTTGTGAGCAAGGTCCAGATCTGGTGATGTTGGCTTGATCAGGGAAGAAGCTTCCTTTCCAAGTGCAACTGCAGCTGCCCAGTGTGGGAGGGCCCCTCCTTCTCCAACAGTCCCTTCACCGTGCTCAGTGGTGGTGCAGCACTGTCTGGAGATCCTCTGGCAAGGAATCAATGATGGTTTCAATATAAAGGCCCACCCGCTGCAGAGTCTCCTCCTTCAAAGGGAGGTGCTGACACCTGGCTCTTACCTACAGGAAGAGAGAGGAGAAAAACTGCGGATTTCTAAAATAGCTTCAAGTCCTCTTTCTGCTCTGCTACTAGCTGAGCAAACCTCACATTGTCTCTTTAGCTGGAATAAGAGAAAATAGACAGGAAACTGTCAGCTGAATCTCAGGCTGATGAAAAGAGACAGAACTTTAAATCCTCTTCTAGGCAACCACTAAGGTTTCATAACTGTCCCATTTGCCAGTCCTCTGAATCAGGGAGCAAGAACAAAATTTTCTAAGCAACGACTGATCTACATCCCTGGCCACTCCCTGACACAGAGATTCAGAAAGGAAGGAGCGCGGGAAGAGGGGAGGAGAACCTACCAGCTTCTCACGAAGTTTTAGCACCAGGTCTACAATCTCCACCTCAGACTTATCCTTCATCCAGGCCACAATGTTCTAAAGAAAGAGAAGAATGGTTTTCCTCAGGGACATTTATTCTTTACAGAAGCTTTTCTCAAAGAGATACCCCTAAGCAAAGCCTGAAATAAAAGTGAGGAGGAGGTTTCTCATCCTCTTTCACAACTCTGCTCACAGCACTTAAGCCTAAATGAGCAAGAGAGAGCTCTCCCCACTTTTCTGCCCACGACAGCATCAAGCTCTTGCCTGCAAGAGAAGAATCAAGGAAAGATGCAGCAATACGCAGACGGTGCAGGGTCCCCTCCTCCAGTCAGCACCACGAATCTTGTGCTGTGCTCAGAATTTACATCTATTTGCCAGAGTCAGGCCTGTTAAAAAAGGAGACAGCTTTGGCATTCCCACACCATGCTTGAGGACCTGCACTGCTGAACAGTGAAGCGAGCGTCGCAGCTGAAGATGCACCTGGGCAGGATGCCAGAGCTCCTGGGACTATCCCAGCAGCCGCTCAGTTTAAGAAATTGTACTGGCAGTCACCGCTAAAATTCCTACCTATTTTCAATAGGCATTAAGGAAGTCAGCAACAGATGACATTTCCAGTCTGAGACTCTGTTGGCTTGGGAAGGGCCTGATGAATGAAAAATAGTTGACAGAAGCAGCCAGAGCAGGATTTGCACTGGTTAACAAAGTGGGGGAGCTGGGCTGCTCATATCCTTGTCCCCCACAAGTGCTGCTATTCCTCTGCACTGAGGGACATGAGGCAGAACTGTTTCCCTTGGGCACAAAGCATTGTCCCCACTCTGTCAGTGCAGAATCGAGATGTGTCAATAAACATCCAAGAAGTGCTCTCATCTCCCAGGCTTCAGGCCTGAGAAGTCTGGCACTGGTTTTAATACCTGCAGCTGGAACATACCGCTTCACAGATTGCCTCCAAATGAAGAGCTTCCAGCTTCTGGGTCATTTCCTTGTGCCTCTGACGGTACCAGCCATCAAAGTTGGGAGACTTGAAGAAACGCCTGCAGAAAGTGAGGTGACATTGAGAAGGGGACAGGGAGGGATCTAAAGAAGTATGCTGGCTCCAGATTTCCGTTCCTGCTACAGCAGACAGATATGTGAGAAAAAAAGACATTTTGATTCACAGTGTCATTAAGGACATCAACCGATTATGAGCTATTTTGCTCTTTTCGTATCTCCTCTTCTGTCAGGCATTAACATGATACAACTGAGCAGCTTCAGCAGATTGTCACCAATGAGAGGGACAGCCCTGCCAGTCTCAAACCTTCCTTTGCAGCAGCTCAAGCCCAAGTCAAGTCGAGAACTGGTGCTCTTTGCCTTCCTGTAGACTTATTTAGGTCCGCTTTTTCTGTGGAGTTATGATAACTAGGATGTTCAACCATGGGAAGAAATTCACATTCCTCTGCAGTATCTTGCTTAATTTGTCTCCTTTCCTGATACTTAAAGCTGTCAAAGAGCTGCTGGCATGGACCTGAGTCCCATATAAGTGGTGATTTACGTCTCTCCCACATAAACAAAGTATCATCTACACTATGTCAAAAGATGTGCAATTTCTACCTCTCCAGTGCAGTACAGTAATAAACCTCTGTTTTTACTGATCTACACAGGAAAGTGAACAGGGGGCAGCATAATACCTGTTTTCATCTCAGAGTGTTACAGAATTTTACATCAAATTCAAAATGAGATTGAAAAGCTGCTAACAGAAAAACAAGGGTTATGGCAGCAGAGAAAGTAAGTTTAAGATGCCAAAAATGAGCTGGGTAACAGGTACTTTAGCAGCACATTCTTTGCGACTCTTTCATTAACAGTGGGGATATCTTAGATGCTGTATTTCAGCACTTCCCTCTATTCAGACTGGCACACTTAGTATCTCTCTTCAAGCTACTTCCTCAGGCTACCTCCAGAAAGCACTTCGTCAGCAGAACTCAGGTGTTGTTTGTTTCTTTTTGCAACTACAGGGACTCCTTTTCTCGCACGCTCTCCCCAGCACAATGGAGTCCTAAACCCAGCCAAGATCTCAAGATGCTGCTGTGATAACTGACAGATGTTTCTGTAATTAACAGTTTGACTTAGGAACACAACAAATACTATATGCACAAAATCTCACACAGTTAAGAGCCCTGGAATAGATAAGCTTCTGCATGTAGATCAGTTCCCAGCAAATGTCAACCAATTTACTGGAACAGCTTGTTGTTTGTTACTATTTTTCAAAATATTAGATATCCAAAATTAAATCTTACTGTCTGCCACACCCACACCATAAGGAGTGGAAATGTTTGTTTCTTGCTGAATACATTAAAGCACAAAATGACAGTGACAACACACACTAATACATGATTATTATTCTCTGCTCACTTTCTGGACTTTTTTCCCTTCTCCATATCACTACATCTCCCATTTTCCTTCTCAGCAGATAAAGAATCACAGAATATCCTGAGTTGGAAGGGACCCACAAGGATCATCGAGTCCAACTCCTGGATCCACACAGGACCACCCAAAGATCAAACCTTGTGTCTGAGAGCATTGTCCAAACGCTTCTTGAACTCCAGCAAGCTCAGTGCTGTGACCACGTCCCTGGGGAGCCTGTTCCAGTGCCCGACCACCCTCTCAGTGAAGACCCTTTTCCTAACCCCCAGCCTGACCCTCCCTTGTCACGGCTCCGTGCCGTTCCCTCGGGTCCTGTCACTGTCACCAGAGAGCAGAGATCAGCGCCTGCCCCTCCGCTCCCCTCGTGAGGAAGCTGCAGGCCGCCATGAGGCCTCCCTTCATCTCCTCTTCTCTGGGCTCAACAACCCAAGGGACCTCAGCTGCTGCTCATACGGCTTGCCCTCCAGAGCCTTCACCATCTCTGCAGCCCTCCTTTGGGCACTCTGGTAGTTTCATGTCCTTCTTATACTGTTGCGCCCAAACCTGCACCCAGTGCTGGAGGTGAGGCCGCACCAGGCAGAGCAGAGCGGGACGATCCCTGCCCTCGCCCGGCCAGCAGGGCCGTGCCTGATGCACCCCAGGGTACAGTTGCCCCTTTTGGCTGCCAGGGCACACTGTTGACTCATATTCAACTTGCCGCCGATCAGAAACCCCAGATATCCGATTTCTGGATTTTTCATACTCATATTGTAACCATTTATCCTTTATGAAAACTAAGGCATACCCTCCTGCATGCTCTCCTAAATTCTACCCAGAAAAAAACTGTCTTTTAATGTTCTAACAGCATTGCTGTCTTGCAGTAAGAATGAAGTGGTCATTGTACCTAATGCTGTACAAAAGCGCATGACAACTACTGGATGAAGACCTAGAAGTCTTCCCACCCCATCTGCCAAGGACCAGACACTTCAAAAAGAAATATTCCCTGGAGGACAGTAAGTGACACAGCTGATGTCACAGATGAGTCCGCTTCATACCCATCAGTGAGGACTTAAGTGTTCTTAGGTTCTTGAAGGCGCAGAGTTTACAGCTTCTAAACCTGACTGTATCTACTCATTTAAGAGATTACATAAAACACAGGATTGATTCTACCTTGCATTTGTTCTTCCTGACCGTTATTAATCATTCTGCATGAGTTTTTCAGGTGACCAGTCTGTCCTGAAATTCCCTTTTTGCTCTCAATTCTAATTCAGGATTTGATGTTCATTATAATCTGCACCAGCTGTTAAGGAGACAAGGTAAGTAATTACTAAACTCTTACCTGTAGAGGCCTAACCAGTCACCCTTAAGGACACAGGTAAGTTGGGGACCTGCATGCTCAAGGGTCTTCATGAAATCATCTTGTCGGAAAGGACGAATCTGTGGAGGATTCTGCACAATGGAAAGAAAATATTACATGCGCCCAAAAGAAACCAGGGGAAAATGAAGTCTATATTTGCAATAGGAGAGGTTGCATAAGGCACATTCAAAACTATGAGAACTAAAGGCGCATGAACATCTTAGCCAGCCTTGCTAGCAAAATTCAAATTAGATTCACAATAGCTGAGCTTACTGCAAAACAGGAAGCATCTGTCCCAATGTTTGTTTCAACTTTTTTTTTTTTTTAAAGGAGTAAAAACCCTCCTCCTTCAATGAGGGAAGTTCACACAGTATATCAGAGTATGTGATCAGCATATGGCATAATTATTCCCTATCCACACAGTCAAAAGAAAGCCGAAGAGATTGGAAAATTGAACTTACTTTCCATGGAGTAATGGCCCTCTGCAGAGGCATCAGACTTGCAATATAGTGCTCCTAAGAAATATCCAAAAAAAAAAAAAAAAAAAAGTTACTACAATCAAGGAGCCTGTCACATGGTCACTAAGCAGTATAGTCTTCTCCAGTGCATCACAGGCACAATCACCAGCTTCCTAATTTCTCTGTTTTTCCTTTATATTTGTATTTTACATGAGCCTAAGTGTTCCAGCTTGCTTCCCATCAGGGGTTAGGTCACAAAACGACATGCTGCAAGATTCCGAAAGACAGATGTGGGAAAAGGTCAGGTGGGAAGAAGCTGGCAGGAAGGACTAGAATCCTAGAAGGTGTTCTGTCACCTCATTTACTACCTCCTAAGATGATGTAGAAAAGAAAGTGAACGAGCTGGACATTTGCAACTGGATGGTCACCAAAAAAGTAATAACGGCCTCCTAATGAGACTAGACAAGGAAGGTCTTGAAAGAAATCATTTGTTAAAATCTGCCTTAGGACAGTGATCACCACATGGACAGGTCTCCTAAGCTCTATGCAGAGCTTCCCAGAAGGGAGATTTTCACACCAGCAATAGGTTTGACTCCAGTGTTACAGGGCAAGAGGAATGTTTTGGGCTCCTGTCTCTTCACTATATATCTGCTTTGACTACCAAATCACAGGGAATAGCTGTTCCTGCATTACCGGAAAAAAACATTCTGTCTTCACACTCAATGTGCTGAATACCCAACCTGCAGACTCTTATGCTAATTACTGAAATTTGCAATCAAGAGAAATTTAGTTCCTTTCTATGAAGTAAAACATCTCTGGAGTGCCACATCCTGAATTTATTACAGATGCACAAATACAGGTGAATAAAAGAGGGCAAGCGCAAACTTGTCACTTAAGCAAGCATCTCCTGTTCACTCCCCTCACCTTACACCACTCTGACAAGTCTCTGCTAAACTCACCAGGGGAATAATGAAACTCTGGGTGAGCTCCAGGAGGTGACGCCTCAGAAGGGCACTTTGGACTTCAGACGGGCGTTTTCGCTGAATCCCCTGCAAGCACAAGCAGGGCGTTCACAAAGATGCTATTCTCTATTATGCAGATAGATGCAGAAATTGCGAACTCTGCAGCTATAAGCAACCAGTCTAGAGCAGCCTGGAAACTGTATGACCCAAAATACATATTCCACTCTCTGGTTAAAGATATTACTCACATTTCACTACATAGAATCTGTTTTTTCAGACTTTTTTTCAGGTTAGGATTGTCCTCACTTGGGTTACCATTTATGCCAGCATTTAAATCCATGACATCAAGTGAAAAAATTTAAAACTGGCCTGAGAAACATGTTCAAGTATACTTGAAGAAATTATTACGTACTTATATCAAATTGAAAAAAAAGTCTGTTCCTTGTAGAGTTTTGTCTGTTTAAACCAAGCTGTTAGCACAGATTTCCCACAACGACATACAGGATCTTGAATAGTTGGAATTGCTTACCTTTAGTAATCTTTTTATCAAAGTTTTGTCTTTGTGAAGAAATGTTTTATAAGAAGTGTAGATTCCTAGATTGGGGGGAAAAAAAAAAACAAAACAGAAGTTAGAAACAAATTTTTGCCATGAATCTAGAGGAGGCACCATTACGTAGTGCAGGGATAACAGAACTGAAGTTCCTAGCACAAACCGTGGCAGCTGTGTCAGGGGGTTAATTACAAACATCATAAAAAATCAATTACAAAAATTATAAAATTGCTAATGCAGCTAGTACTCACAGCAGGATTAAAGGACACTACCTCAAGGACCTTCTTATGCTAAGTGTACGGCGAGATAACTTGCTGGAGTCAGCTTATGGCTAGGCCTGACCTGAACACTCAGTTAACTGACAGATAGCTGTATCTAGGCAAGCAACTTCCTTTCAATTCCATTGCACCTAAAACACAGGTATGATATCTAAAATAAAAACAAAAAAATTAGAACCTCTTCTCCACCACTAAAATAAATTTGTTCAATTAATTTATATTGGCTTTTTCAATCTCAGAACAAAGATGTACAATTTTTATTTATTAGGAGGATGCCATTACAGAGGGCTGCGTAGCAGATCAAGTATGAGAACACCAAAATGTCCATTTATTGTGATACAAAGAATAATGTGTGCAATGTTCACATGCCTGCAAAGCCACTAAAATCCCCTGTGCAGAAGGGCAAACAAAATTAAACCATGCCTGACAAGAAGACTCACCTGGTTTTGTGTCCAGAGTTTTTAGTTTAGTTAGCTTCTTCACTTTAACTTGCTTGGGCAGGTCTCCTGTGGAAGAACATTAAATAATAGTTCAGGTTCTGAATCTCCCCTCACAGCCGCAGCATGTACAAGAGACTTCACACTCGAGAACATCCAGCACTACACTTGTACATCCGAAATCATATCCTCTCTTAACTCCATCCTCAGATAAGCCTTCTTGTTTGCTAACTTTTGTGCTAAGAGTTTGGACTGGGAACACATTAAGGAGGCATTGCAAAAAACAACAAAACACACCCACACTTCCCAGCCTAGACTGAAGCAATTTTCTTGGCTTCATAGACTCTTCTTGTCCATGCAATTTTCTCTTTCCTGCCCAGGAAGGATTCTCATTTTCTTAGTGCTTCGGAAAAAAAAACAAAACCCCAAAAAAATAAAAATAAAAACAAACAAACATAAAAAAACAGTAAGTTATCCTCTCAATAATTTATCTTCACGATTGTTCACACTCATCTTGCGCATCAACTGACTCAAGAATCTGGCCTTCCCTTTGGTTTCTCAGCTCTCACAGGAGTGAAGCTATGTAAAATGATGGTTGGCACTGTAACTGTCAGCTCCCTGCTAGCCCCTAACAAGCTATAGCAGCACACCAGGATCTGGCTCCATCCTTACCTGACATTCTGAGCTCCCCAACCCGAAGAATGTGTGGCCAGTGCTGGAGCGTTTTGATAAAGAAAGGGTTTGTGACTCCCACAACAATGTTTGGCCTAGAAAGAAAGGAAAAAAAAATGCAGAACAATGCAACCCTCAGGGTATCCTTCACACAGACAGTGGCAAGTGGGTAGCAAGGGTCTACTGGCTACTTACGGAGCTTGTGTCCTGGTGGTATACTCTTTAAATTCACTGTCGTGGATAGTAAAATAGGGACGGTAGTCACAACAGTACCTCAGAGGAGCAAGACAGCTGTAACAACAGACAGAACAGTTGCCATATAAAGTTTACAGAGGAGGAATGTGTGTTTACATCAGGTTAATGTCCTAGAGCAGTGTTTTGTCCTGCCAGAGGTAACACTTTGGAGGACTTTCAGACTGGGTTTTTTGCTAAAGAAGAGTTCAAAGCTGGGGAGAGAAAGCTGCTCAGGGCTACGAAACATCAGGTCTCCCAACAGAGGGGGCTCACTTTTCTCTACCATTGGTGGAATGTGAGCAAGACTGTCTTGCTGTGCTATTTCTTGTCTCACATACTTTCACAGGCAAACTAAATCTAACACAATTGACTTGCCAGAAGAGTGTATCTGAAAGAGAAAAACTGCCAGATTTTACTATAACAGTTAACTCTATCACAGAACGAGGGCATCACCTTGTAAGAGCCATAACCATTTCTGAAGAAACTGTAGGGGACGGTGCCATCACAACAATTGGCTCTCCCAGTAACATCAGCTCCCACAACATCTGGATATGAATTAACACTGGCTGGAAACACCTGTTAGTGGAAGGATGACAAACTCAGGTCAGAAAAGCAGTTCAGAAAAGACCAGAGGCTATTACTGCATATAAGCATAACCAGATGTGTCTCTGGGTATTTGAAATCTAGGACTGATTTCTAGTATTCCACAACAGAACGTCAAGTGTCTTTACACATGTTACAGCTCAACCATCTTATACATGTTTAAAGGAAATGCTTTAAATAATCTAAAACAACCTGTAGATCATATTGATCTCAGTACGTCTTTTCATCTAAGCAAAATAAAATGCATGTGGAGTACAACAGATTATGTCTATTAGAACAGTATCCATAGCGCTGAAAGTTGTTCCAGATGCACGTTGTGTATGCTTCAGGGCTCAAGCTGATCACCAGCTAAGGTCAAGGAAAGAAACCCTCCTCTATCTAGGACACTGGAGGATGTGTTAACGCCATGCACACTGGTTTAGAGACTGCACAGGCTCTGCAAGTCCAGTATTCTAAATGACACTCTGCAAAGCAGTTATTTTTGATTTTTCATTTGACATCTTCACTACCCATATGACCTACAGGATACTCTGAGCAGGGAGGATGTAGAGCAGACAGAGAGGAGAGGGTTGCAGGGATGGCGGCTCTCACCTGAAGAGATCCAGTTCATGAATACTTGGCAGAACCAGTGGGGCTGGTAAGAGATTCTAAATGAGAAAGGAAAAAAAACACAAAGCCAAAACTGTTATAAATGGAAGCACCCTGACTGAAATGCAATCTAATCTGACACATCAGTCAAAGTAGCTGCCTGTCCAATAAGCATGAAAAGAAGAGAATGAGATTAATGCTTGGAGATATGAGTCAGAAATAGATCTGGATTGGGCATTTAAGGTCCAAGTGAATTTCCTTTCTTAGAAGAGAGCCAAGAATCCCTTCTTTGCAAGATGTTAAAGACTTCCCATGGCTGCTCCTTTATTTTCTGGAGCTTCCCCTGGCTGAAGGCAGAGCTCAAGATACAGATATTGGCAATAAGGGGTTGGAAATATGGGTACCAAAAGTTCAGAAACGTTTAAGAGACATTAGCGTTATTCAATAGAGTGAAAAAAGGAAAAGATGAGATGAACAGGAATCAAACCTCTATCAAAGCTGAATCAAAGCAGTAAAGATATTCTGACTGTAAGCACTATGAAACAACGTGGAAGACTAAGGCAGAGTCTCATGGAGGTCTACCCATGCATTAATTCCCAGGAAAGACAAAGTGAACAGAAACTGTGGAAACAATGCACATACACAACTTCAAGCACCTAAGTTCTGTGCAGAGCCCTGTTTTGAAAGACATGGGCATGACAGCATGCGGTTTGAACCAGATGGGTAACTTAAACTGCACTGATCCCAGGCCAAAGTGTTTCCAAATGGGACAAGGTCCAAAGAGTCCCAGTTCTTCTACATCTCCTTTCTTAATAGCCTAGATTCTGCCCATCAGGGGAATGTGTCATGCCACACTTCATCTTACCTCTTGATTGAACTGCTTCACTGGGCTTGATCCTGGCTTATCCACCCTGGATGGGATTCTCACCTACATTACAATTAAGAACAGACAGGTTAACCAGAGGGATGGAATCAGTGCACATGCGCGCACACACACGTTGCTTTCTTCCCTAACAACCACCCTCATGGAAAGCTTTCTCAATTTTCAATTCTAATTGTACTGAGGTTAGGAATAAAGGGAAAGAATCTAGAGTCAACAGCAGTTTTAGCATCCAGAAGAAAAGGGAGCACATGTTCCACTTCCCAATTTGTCTCACTCTGCTGCTGAGCATCAGTCACTAGTGACATATACCTGAATGACAACTCCCATCACTGGAAGGTTCAGAGTCTGCCCTGGCACAGGAGGAGGCCACTGATCAATCTCATTGCACACTGCAGGCACACAGAAAAAGAAAACAGTTTAAACTGAAGGTCAATACTGCTAATTCAGCTGGTCCTACAGGTTCTGCCAATTTTCTTATCACTCACTCCTAGTTCCCATGTCCCCCTGGCTAGTTGCAAACAAACACTACATCAAATAACTGTGCAAGTTTAGGTCAGACACCAGATTTATGTCTGCACCACTGTTTCCAGTGCAGACCCAGCAGCACTACAGCGTTCACAAATCATGATTAAGTTGAACACTGCAATAAAGGCCTAGACAGAGATGTAGCATTAACAGTTTTTTCCCCTCTTTGGGAATACACCGTATGCAAAACTGACAGTATCGTCTATTAGGACTGTCAGACATTTCCCATTAATGCAGTCTTTACAGCTGTTTATAATTTTGACAAGCTAGCTATTTGGATGAAAGTTTTTCCCTGCTGGAATCTGTTTCAGAATGAACTAAATGGGAACATTTCAGCTGTCTTTCAGGAACCTCCTGATAAAACCTCTGAAAGATATCAATATGCAAACTGTCCCTCCTAGATCTGACTGCTCACCTGCCTCCAGGCATGGCTCCAGCTTGTCAAAGTACTCCGGAGCAATCAGCTGCAGCAATGACTGGAACAAGTTCACATATGGAAGGCGTGACACCAGCACCAGAGACTGAAAAAGAAGTAAATTTAGGAGTCAGAGACCGCCTGTTGTGAACATTTCTAGCACTGCATATACCTATACTGCTTACTAGAGGGCTGCACTTAAAAACCAACACCAACAACATGAAAGAACTCAGAAGTAGCACTTTCACTGGTGAAATTCTTGCTAGCTGAGCCTTCAGGCTTAGGGAGATGCCAGGTGTCAAGAAGTTTCTTAATAAATAAGCACAGCTGGCAGCTTCTAGAAGGGAGCCACTGCAACTAAGACGGATGAGTTTTGATCTAGCAAAAGATCAATTCTAGGAAAAATGAAAAAAAAATATTGCCAATAAGTTCAAAGCTACCAAAACAACCATAGCAGCCAGAGGAGTGCCAAGGAGTAGATGGCTGAAACTGAAATTCAGTAGACAAACAAAATAAAGGAATGCTGGGGAGGAAGAAAAAGTAACTCAAAATAATGCTAATTTGTTTCTAGCAATGACTTTTTGGTTGTTGTTTTGGCTTTTATTATTTTTTATAAAATGTGTGTGTGTGTATATTTTTTTTTAAAAAAAAAAAAAACAATTTTTCCAATTCAGTCCCATTGGGGGAATTCATTACTACCCTGATTATTCTCCTCCTCTAATCATTTATGAATATATTATTTAGGATCCAGTGAATATTTCTGCAATACTCAGCTAAACACCTCCTTTCCAAGCTAAAAGTTCTCCATTTGAAATTAAAAATGCCATCCAAGCATGACAGTATACTTCATTGAAGAATTCTATGTGCCCCTTACTTTTGTAGGTCTACAAAAGAGCAAGCACATTAGCCCATGTTATCAAGTTTCCCTAATCCACCAACTTTTTGAGCCATTAGTCCACTTCTTTAGTGGATATGAAGAAACTCACTTCTGTATTAATATGTCTCTTTGAAAGAAACTCTATGTCACTGCCTACAGACGGATGAGAGAACGCACAGAAGGCCAAGTAATTGCTGGGACAGAATGGAGTCACCATTTTCCAACAAGTTGCCAGACAGATCCACCATGAAGCACTGCTCTTTGAAAAGCAGGTGTTCAAAGTTCATCTGTTCGAGAGGATGCCCTTTTATCTTCTGAGGTGAAAAATCACTACCAAAAGAGTAGTTCTGTGGATCCATGGAGAAAAAAGGATCTTAAGATCAAAGTAAAATATTTTCCTTCTCTAGGAGGAGTCTGAAATTCTACTCTCTCTCTCATGTAGCTACCATACCTATGTGTCTGAATAATACTAAGCACTTTACATATTTATACTGAAATAAACATGCAAGTTTATATGAGTTTTTCCAGTGTCTGTGTTAAAGGAATTTACGATAAGAAATGAGGTTTGTGAGACAGCAGTGTCACTGCTGCCAGTTAGAAGCAATGAACCCAGCAGGCAATTCGTTCCCAGATGGCTACTAGGAAGAAGAAAGATTAATGAAATAAGAGCAGTAAGAGTAGGATTAAGGTATAACTAGCATAGACTGCAATAGCAAAGTATATCCTCTCACTGTCTGTAACACTAGGATACATACTGAAGGAAACATTCAAGCACTTCAGGATCTCATGATTCAGACAGCAGGTCACCACTCATGTGACTAACACACCATGGCAACCACATCCAGGTTTGTTTGGAATTACACTTTCCACATATTCCTGTTCTCCGTGACCTTTGCTGTTTCCTGCAGAAACACTGTGGGTGTCACGTAGGAAGTGGTGCTATTTTACAGCTATGGATAGGTGCCTTTTTACAGCTACGTACCAGTTGAGAGTAGCAAGCTATCTGGTTTCCGTACTCACCTTCTGAAAATAACCTCTCTTCATCGAGCTGTCCTTGACTTGCCTGAAGTATACATAACCAAAGTAATGAGCCGACTCCCGCTGCAAGAGAGACCAACAATGCTGTTATCCAGAAACCGATTACTGCTATCCACAAGCTCCCTCCAGCCACTGACCAAACAATATACCTCCCTCCTGCTGTGATACAACTACAGCACTCCCTCCTTTTCAACAAAATTATCATGTTCAGCTATCTGGTACAGTTTACCAAATGGGAAGATAGCAATGCAGTACAACCACCTAAATCCACAGAAGATTGCAGCCTCAAGGTAGCACTTTTCACTAGCCCCTTTCCGCAGCACCTTCAGGACTGCCACCTATAAGGTTAATTGAGGTTTCCTAATTGGGGGGGGGGGGGGGGGGGGGCTTCCCCCCCCCATGAGCTCATCCTGGCACCCCAAGCTACATCAGCTCTGCTCTGACTGTCTGTTTCCTTCGCCAGCCAGAGGACAATGTATTGCTGAGGAAGCGACACATCATCTCCTGAGAGGAACCGTTCCCCACCATATCCACTGCATTGCTCTTTAACCAGGCATTTAAGGCAGCATCAGTTGAACTTTGCTTCGATGAAGATGAAGGCTGCAGCACAAAGCCAAATGATGCCTTATAGCATCCATGAAAACTATCAGATTTAACAAAAATCCCAAACAATCATCCCGAGCACCCTGTGTCTTCTGGGTTCCCACAGACACCAAGAAGGAAGGACAGTTATCAGTGCCAAACACAAAGATCATCCTTAATATAATTTTCGGAGGCACCACAGACACCATGGTTTAAGTCAGCCCTCTCTTTCCAAATGTTATTTTTCCACATCAGAATCCAGGATTTTGGCAGCTTTGCTTTCCTTACTTCTTTAAAGGCAGATGAATTTATAAGGCAGTGTCTGTCAACCAATCACTACAAAGCAGTAAAGATGTACACAAGCTGAAAAATCTCTAAACCAGAACTTAGGAAAAGAAATCTTCCTACTCCCTCTCAGACCAGTAATCCATTTCTTATCACATAGCACAAAAGGACTGCAAAAGTGTTCAAAAGGCACATGCACAGGAAGCATGATCTCATTTGACAGAAAGAAGAAAGCAGAAGAGGACAAGTTGATCCAATGGCCATCTGCTCTAGTAAAAGAAGCAACAGTGCTGAGCACATCCCTCCTTCTGCATGAAACAGGCAGATAGCTCACTGATGGAAAAACCACAACTAACATACACTCCTGATATTAGTGCTTGGGTATGGTTAAACCAGCAAGCGTACAGAAAGCCAAAGTGTGGATACGTGTCATGCCAGTTACTCTGGCTGTTTTCACATAGGTACATTCTGCAGTAAGTGCAAAGAACTGTCCCCCCTCAACAAAACAGGTAAACATCTCATTTAACCCAGACAAGGATATTCTTGTCTTGCCTCGTGGTAACATGCATAGATAGCTGTGCACTCTGTTGGACGTCACCTGTGTCCCACCACTTACCATTCCCCTCTAGCTAGACAAGGCCATTGCTCTAATCTGGGGTCCCCCTGATTTGGCTCCATCTCTCAGAGTAGCTGCCATTCTCAACACGGCCCTCTGCACGTATTAACGCGGAAGGAAGTCCCTGTGCCAAAAGCTTTCTTCTTTTCTGACTATTCCCATGGCTTGGGAAAACAACCAGAGAAAATGAGTAATTTACGTACAGAAAACAAATCCAAAGCATATTTGGATTTTACACCCAACAGCACTAATGTTTGCTTTGTAGGGATAAGTAGAGCACTGAAATGCAACTGACCTGCAGAGTTAGGGGTGCCTCTCTATTGTACTCGCCATCATCCTCATAATGAGCGGTCCTCTGTCCCCCAGACTGGCGAAGACGGAAGCTAAACTGAGTATCCCCCAGGCCACCTGAGACAGAGGAGATTACAGATGCTCAGGAAGAAGTTTCAGTAAGGACAAAGCTGGAAATTGCTGAAGTCAGAAGTGCTGACAAAAACAGAGACAATGATTTACAAGAAACTTGGTAACAGAACGAAGTGGAAAGTAACAGGATAAAGAAATCCCCCAAACCCAGTGCAAGACAGGAAGAACCCATCGCTGAACACAGGAATCGGTACCATTAAGTTACACCTCACCAGGTCATGGCCGGGAAACTTACAGACATCAGCAAGTACCATCTATCCTGAGTAGCTGCAGCCACCACCTCTTATCTTACATTGAAAAAAAACCTACAAACAATCTTAATTCAAGACCATACAAATGCTGATTTAAGCAACAACCCCCTGCACAATGGTTCTAGCAAGTGAGCTAGACAAGCACGACAGCTGGGAATCTCCCAGCTTATACAATATTGCTCACCCCTGCACCAAGAACACCAAGAATACAGCAGAGAGAAAAAAAAAGCCTGAAATCCTCAGGAGGGAATAGGATGGGCAGGAGAACCAGGGTCGAGTTCTTACAAAGAGGTCAGTTACGAGGAAACAGCTCACTGAACAACAACCAAGGCTAAAACAGCCTAAGGCACTACAAAGGGGTAAGGGACAAACTCCCTTCCCACCACAGAAGAGTAAAGACTGTTGCGTCTGTTACAAAGGTATTACTAATAGTAAGTAACTGACTTTAAAATAAGGAATCTTTAGTATGAGTGTTCCCTAAGCTCTGAGAAACTAGTGAAAGTACATACTTAAAAACATTTAAACTAAGCTGGGCAAAACTGTAGAAAACTAACAGTCAGGAGCCAGTCTTAAAGAAACAGGTATTCATATAAACTCACATATTTCCTACTGCCACCTTTCTGATTTATAAATACAAGCTTTGGGAATACTTCTGCTGTGAAAGCATCCTCTCCCCATCTATTTCTCTTCACTGAACACTTCACTTGAACACAGCATGAGTGTGCACGATTATCAAGAAAGTATCCTGTCACCCACTAGATCGCAGATTCTATATCAACAGAGCAATCAAAATGACAACAAGCCTCTTCGTTCAGACCTAAGGGCTGGGCGCTCCTTGATGTCACAGTTCTAGAAGATACAGCCCATCAGTCCCTGCTACATTAGAGGCGATGACTCACTCTTTCCGTCATGAACCCATTTCTTTCATAACAGCAATGAGCCACCCGCAGGCAAGGCCAACAGATGCTACCTACCTGAGTAGGAGTCTGGGAAGGACAAGTAGCAGATACCAGTCTTCTGCAACAAACAAAAAACACAGTGAGAAAACCTCCATCGCTGCTGCCCAGTATCTTTAAAAACAGGAAGAAAAAATTAGTTGTTACCTCTTTCTCTGTTAGCCTGAAGTCATAAGGATACACCAACTGCAAAAGAGATGAGAGTCAGTAAGCCAATCCCTCTGCTCCCCCACGGCTTCTACATACGGCATGGAAGGAATGTTTATAGGTGTAAGCGACTGATTTTTCCCTAAGTAACATATTCTAGAAGGAGGTACACCTACACATGCAAAACCTGGCGGTCCACACCCAATGCACTGAGCCTTTCACAGAATCTGTATTTATTACAGCAGATTTGAAGACAGACAGAACAGCCTATATTTTACCTAGATTTTGACTTGAGAGTTGACAGCTCAGTGAACAAACAGCCCCACGACCTAGCTGGTAACTCCTCTGTACAGATTACTGACATGCAAACACCTGCATTCTCTAAAGTAAGCAGGACAGGACGACTCCAATGCTGCTTGAAATTATCTTAATGTACATTTACTCTCCAAGCCTGGAAAACATTAATATTCAGTTTTGCACCTAAACACGAGTTTACAAATTGCTCAAAATCATGTCCTATACAGAAAGTTTTGGACTTTGTACATTCCCAATTGTTGTTTGCAGGAGGGCCACTTTTTGGTTTGATTTTTTGATTCTTGCTAAGAAAGTCACTTATAATTCACTAAAAATACCAAATATTCTGAAGGAGTGAGGAAAGCTGGCCTTCTGAGTTGCTGAGAAGTTAAAAAAAAAAAAAAGATTTTGCAATAAAGAAATGAGACGACAGACAGTGGGGACAGAGTAAGAACAGCTTTGAAAATGAAGCTGTGCATACATGTGATGAGATAAGGCAGGAGGAGGACGGCAGAGGAAGGCTGACAGCCCTGGCTGGGGAAAGAATCTTTGCAGCAGCGTTCTGCACAGACACGGCAGGGAGAGACTGCTGTCCTCAAGGGCAGAGGAGAGGACGCAGCAATAATCAAGAGGGAGACTACGACACTGGACAAAGGTTCTTGCTGCGTGACGAGATTAGAAAACACCATATCCTACATGCATTAAGCAACCACTAAGTCTGGCGTTAGATCTAGCCTAGCCTCCAGGGTGCAAACACTTATTTAATGGTTCTGAGTGACAGATCAGTTAGAGACACTGTTCACAGTGACTAAAAAGAAGTAAACGAACAGCAGAAGCTCGAGGGGATTCAGAGCTCTGCGTTAGCCTCATTGATTTGAGATCTGTTGCTAGAAAGACAAGTTGAGGTTTATTTTGTACGCAAAGAGGTAGCTCTGGCACAGACTTGAAGATTCATGCTTTGTCAGCATACCAGTGACAGCTGAACTGCGTAACACCCAATTTATCATCTAGCATTTCAGATGAAGAGATCTTCAGAATTTTAAAGTATCTAGTTAAAGATCCTAGCTTTGCAGCCGAACTCTGTAAATGCTGATAATGCTGTTTCTGCATTTACTGTAACCCAATAAAAGAGAACTCAATCCAAGACTTCTGAGGTCAGGGTCGAGCGCAGAGCTGCACACAACCGACACCCACAGCAAGGTCCACTACTGAAAAATCACACTGAGGAGTAAGAGCAGTGAGAAATGACACAGCAATGGCAACAAGGAGTTGCACATGTCACTTGGCAGAGGATAGAAACTGAAGTACTTACAAATCCGTAAAAGTAAACTACGCAGCCCTTAGAGCACTTACTGACGGGGAAATGCAGGTGGCTCTACATAAGCAGATGAGAAAAACTAGCACTGAATGACTTGAAAAACGGAGGTCTGCTAGTGAGACTTCTGCAGCTCCCAGGCAGTAACTCTGTTTGAGGTCAGCATGAGAGTCACCTGGTGCTCAAATCAGCAGCTCTCCCCAGTGCTTGACTCTTCTTACCGGTCTATAAATAGCCAGGTGGGCACCCTGCCAGAGTGCTGCAAGTTCACAGAGCTGCCTTGCTCAGCTCTAACAATTCCCCACTGACTCTCTGGCACAGTCATCTAATCAGCTTCAGAGAGAGTGCCAAATTAACAATTAAAAATTACACTGATCAGCCTTTGGTCAAAGCTTCACTGAAAGAAGAAAGCTGCAAAGATACAGGAGCAAAATCATCACACGCTACAGCGAGGAGGCGGCACGTTACGGCAAGGCTGGAGCAGGAAGGCTCTTCAGGCGGGGAAGCATGAAGGGATGCATTACAGCTGCGCCACGGGAGCAGATATACTTCTCTGCTCGCTGTATTTTTGCTTTAGACAACTGAAATAAATTCTTGTGGTTGTGACTAATTTAATGATCATACCAACACTTTTGTTAATTCCCGTATAATAATGGCTACACGAGGAACAGAGACCTGCACATCTGACACCGATTCATCAAGGAGCGCAGGAGTCTCACAGCATCGTGCTTTCTGTAATGCTTGCTCGTGATCTAAACTTAAGCTCAAGAGTCAAGGCAGACTTGTAATTCTCATATTGCCTTTTCTGGGGGGGGTCTTTCAGCAAGTCAATCAGACCAGAAGTGGATACCGATGGCTCCAAGCTGCTTCGTTAGGATATTTTTGGCTGAAGCTTAAGATAAGTTAGGTATATGTTTCACTTGGAGATGTGTGTTCAGCATTTTGGAAAAAAAAAAAAAATCAGGTCCAAATGCTGCTGTCCGAGTACAGAAATACTGCTGGACTCAAAAATTCAGATGATATGTTTCTGAAAAATAGGCTTCATCTTCTGCATCTTTGCTTCCCCTTCAGTTTAACTGTCTGACGTGTACCTCTACGTTTGTCTTGGGGGGAAAATCACTAAACAATTACAAGATTAAAAACCCAATCTAAAATACTAAATATTCTAGTCTCCAGAAGCTTTCAAAAGCAAAAAGACAGCAAACAGAAAAACTTTTTTTTATATTAGTCCCCAGATATCAGAGGAGTAGCCCCAAAGGGCTTAAATTATGTCATACTCTGTGCTGTAGCTCTCTCCCATCAACACTGAGTTAACAAGCGTGGAGGTGACACATGTTGTTGAAAACAGACCCTGGCACTAAAGCTTTGCTGCTGTTATCCGCGGCTGTCATAGCAACGAAGAGAATATCCCAGAAAATGACTTCTGGTGACTCTGAAGTAACACAGCTTCACAAAGTGCCTGTGTCTGGAAAAGCCTGGGGAGGGAGGAGTCAGCGCCGCCGTGAAAAGGGCTATTTCAGAACCACAGGACGAGTTTTCAGCGTGACACAGCCCGTTCCCATGGCGGCGGCGGCCAAGCCGGAGCCCTGGGCTGGTCTGAAGGCTGCTGCTGCGGGACCCGGCCTGCCAGTGGCTGAGGATCCCCTCAAACGCGTCCGCTCTCCCGCTGCTGCTTTCCTTGTCTGGAACCGGCTGTTTGAATAAATGTAGATTGGTGGGTGAGTCAGAAATGGTAATTATACGCAATTTCTGCATTAACCTATGGTTTTTGTAACACCTTTGCTGCTATTTAAAAATACAGTAGAAGAGTTGGGACTCGCTGGAGTTCAGGCTGATGGTGTAACTACACTGAGAGCACTGTGCAGAGCACAAGTCATGCAATATCCGGAAACCTGAACAGACCCTAAACGAGCTCCTGGCTGCAAAGTCACGGCCACAGAACCTGCCCCACGCCAGGGGTAGTTTTGCCATTCTTATCAGCGTTGCCGAAGGACAGACAACGCACAAAAAGCAGGCTTCGGCACTGTGGCGTCTAGATTTGGGCAGCACGGGAAGAAGAGAGATCCTTTATCTGGAAAGAATGCTATACTCAGGAAAAAGTAACCTTCAGAAAAAGATGACAAAATACAGTTTGTCTTGGTTCCGATCGTGTTTCTTCCAGTTAGCTTTCCAGCAAATGCTGGAAATTTATCAATTTCCAAAAGCTTCTTTGCAGAATAATTAAATACGATTGTACCACAATAAGCAGTTTAGAAATTCCAGCACTTAGAATTAACTCACCCAGGGCACCCACAAACTACTGAAAAGAATAATCCTCATGACACTTATACAGGGGTGAGAAATGCCAAAGATTTTAGGGAGGGGAGAAGGACTGTGCCAATTTCCATTCCAACAGGCCAAGGAGAAGGAAAGCAAAGCCACGCATTAAGAAATCTCCAGCTTTGTCCAATGGGCAGTTTTCGGCAGGAAAGAGCCACCGTCACCTTGCTCCACACCACAGAAGGAGCGCTCATTAGTTCTACTCACACAGGGGCACAGCTCTTAGAAACTCCAGGTCTCAGCAGACAGGCTGACCGAGACAGCATGCTCCCGCAGCAGAACTGCAGGGGACACCCCCAGTCCCCTCAACTGCCCTCGTGATGCCTCTTCACACACAGATTGACAGAGATGATGCAAGCGTATGGTGTAACCTCCAGAACGCAAGGTTTCCCTTCCTTCCTTCCATCACAGCTTTGCCGTAAGCACGTGAGGTACTACAAGTTACTCCAAGTACTTGGGTGCGTGAAAGCCTCTGTGTATAAATCACTCCTTAGAGGGACATACATACATCCACAACACCACACAGAGCTCTGTCAAGATCTAATCTCAGCCGGCTATGCTGATCTGGCAACAGCTGTGGCAAACCTCCCATGCAAACTCAGCCAAGACTGAAATCCCACAGGGCGGGGTGCCACAGCAACATTTTTTTGACCCAGAAACTTGCAGTCAAGAGCCCTAATTGTAAAACAGCCTCTTCACAGCTGCAGAAGTAAGCGTGGCTGCAGACAAGCCACAGGATCTGGACCAAATCTGAAGCAACAGAAAAAAATAGGGAATAAGCAGAGAGATAATGACACTGTTTGACTACTGGCAATAGCCCCCTCCCTGTAGTGGCAGGCAGGTAAAAAACAATGGGTAAGAAAGCACCTTTGTGGCTAAGTATCAAAACACACCTATGAAGCGTTAAATTGTAAAGGCTAATTATCTCAGTATTCATACGTTTTGCAGGGTATATCTGGTCTGGCTTCACAGGAAAGAGCATAGAGAATTTGAAGCTTAGGTCTAGAGCAGATATTTTTATTTTCAGGCTTCATGGAAAGAAACATAGTCAAGTGTTTTTAAGAAAACAGAGCAGCAATAGGCTGACTTGATCTCTGCCACTCTCCGTTCCCTTCAGAAGCTTCAGCATGAGAAAGTCTCAATCCTTTGAAAAACAGTGTCAACCTCCTTAGGCAACCCACAATTACATAACAAATATCAGGGAATTTGAAATAATGCCTTGAGTTCCGCATAATACCTGGTCCCCTTATGCTGCACTTTCTTAGGAGAACACCAACCAGCCCTTGCTTCCACTCACATTACAGACCTCAGGCACCCAGCTGCCTTCAAACCCTCGCTCAGACACAAACCCCTCCAGCCCTTTCGCTCCCAGTTCGTCCTTTCTGGCCCTCGGGGGCCATCCCCCCTCACGCCGCCTCCTCTGCTGAGTCCCTGCAGCCTCCTGCCCCAAGGGCCCCCCGGGCGTTACCGCACCTCCCGGCGAGCCCCCGCCGCCGTGGCCCCCGGGCCAGAGCCACCTCACA
>VXAL01009058.1:6444-22493 GCA_013399475.1 Chauna torquata
TTTCCAAGCTGTAATATTTAATAGACTAATGCATTATTCTGTGAGGATTATTCTCCTTCCATACTCTGTAGAGGAATGGCATTTTCCATTTTAATAAATTTTGAAGAGATGTTTGTAGAATCCTTCCAATCGTCTGGTTCTCAACTGAGCAGACACTCTAAATTAAAATTCAGAATTCATTTTGTTCCTATTGTTTGTCATTATTGCTAAATCACAAACCAACATAATTAGATATTAATTTAGAATTTCATTTGACAATCATAGTCTTAGAAGTGTTTTAAAAAGTATATGAATTTTATATATATTAATCTAGATAGTATCAATTTATACCTACTTGAAGGAGTCTAGACTGATCTTCCACCGTTGATACAATGTTTACACTGGTGTAATTATGTTGATTGCAGAGCTTCATTGACTACAACAGAATTACTACAATTTGCAACAGCCAAGGAGATCAGGTACAACAGTAATACATTGTTGAGTTGCTTCTTGCACATCAGTGGAGCAAGACTAACCACTTATTTTCTTGCTTTTTCCATAAACATACACCATGACTGCTTTCAGGTAGGGTAGTGAGCCCTATATATATATGCATTTACATATGTGTGTATGACTGTTGTTCTGTACTTTAGCAGACTAACAATGATGTATTTGAAATATACAATACAGAAAAATGACTGGACCCCAGAAAGTATATAATTTATCACCAGCATTTCAAATCTTTTCGTGTCAACAAAGGTGATTTAAAGGTACTGTTATATATAATACTAATATATATAATCTGATTTCATTAGATAAGCTGATAAAGCTGGATATTCTTTTTTCAAGGTCCCTTTCATAATATGATTTTGATCTTAGAACTTATTCAGTCCATGATTATAAAATGATTTTAAAGCAGAGTGGTAAACAAGAGGAACTGTGTAAATTTATTGTAACCTTTTGTATGTTATTCAAATTGAGCTGGGAGAGACATAGGTAAGTTACTTAGGGCTTAGAAATCTTCAGCCATTTTTTAATGCATTTTTTTTATCTCCTGATACCTCTGAAAAAATTTTGCAAAGCTGGGAAGAGATTGTTGCGTTTGACTTGTTCTTCAGGAACAAGTTAGCAGTCAAGAAATCACTATTACATGTAGAATTTTTCGGGCATTCATCCCCTTCTCTTTATCCTGTACTAGAATACTCGTATTAATAAGTTGTTATTAGGAAAGAAGGAATATGCATATAATGCCACTAGTCCTTCTGCTTACAGAGTTTGCGCCTTTGGTGCTGTTGGTCTGCACCTTTACAAGTGAAAAATGTGGTCTTTAAATTAGAAGATAAAAGCTGGAGAGAAAAGAATAAGTGAATTAACAACAAAATGCATAGAAGTTTTTAGTATTCTAAGATAGTATCTGTTCACATAAAATACCAGGCTACAAAGAATATCAGAGAGTTTTACAAAGCTTCTGCTCAGCTTCCAGTTGGCAAAAAATAATCATGTTTTCAGTAATAAGAAAGGTGGTGGTTATGCCGTTCTGCACTGCAGAGTGTTCCATATCCCGTGTTGTGTCATGTTGCAGAGTAGGTCAGTATGAAATCAAGAATGAAAGAAGTGAAACTTTGAAGATATTTGTTTTTTCCAGCTCAGTAACTTAATATTTCATCAAGGGCCTTCTGGGAGCTGATCTGAATATACTGCAGTGAAGAGAGCAGCCAGGGAGGAACTCTAGTGAGTCCACAGTATACATTCCTGACTTTGTTCAAACAATTTGGCGGCCATAATTTTTTAAAACATTCCAAACACTCATCTCTCATTGTCTTTTGTGGTTTGGACAGAGGATTGTTGATTGTTGGACTGGTTTTGAGGTAGTCCCTTGAGTGAAATTGTGGATCCTACCTCACACATTATCATCTACATTTGCATATAATTGAGACATAAGCTTTCTGGCAATCTGCAAAAGGAAAGCTGTAGAGCTGTTGTTAAATTTCTAAGAACAAACACAATAGGAATGCCATCCTAGGATGTAGGTCAAGAATGTTTCCACGGAATATTCTTTATTAAATCCAGTGAAATCCTCTGGATGTTGTTAGACATGAGTTAAAGGAAAGACCTGTATCCAAGACTTCCTTCACTGAACTATTGGGAGTAAGATAAAATGAGATTTGGATCTCTTTTGGCTCTACACTTGTTTTTTTTGAAACTAAAATCATTCCAGGTTTATTCATTATATTTTTTGGACAATTTTTTTGCAAACAAACAACAACAACAAACACCACCACCAAAGCACCACAGAACCCAGGCTGTCACTTATGTAAATAACATCCATGCATGAGTGAGTGTGTGCGTGTGTACTGGGGTTGAGGGGTGAGTGAGAAACCACAGAGGCACTTTATACTGAACATTGCTCCTGCAGCAGCTAGTAGGGTGAGAGGTGACCTTAGCAATGACTTACATTACATAATACCTCCCATCTCTCTGCAGATGTGTGAGTTTGTTTAAATGTTTTATGAGATTTTTATTACACTGTAATATAGTCCCAACCCCTCTGCAGTTGCCAGTTTGGTCACAAAATATAATAAATTTAAAATACCTAATGCTTCAGCTATTCAATAATTTTCTGACAAGCCCCCCAGTGCAATTATGGTACCACTGTGTCACTGGGCTACTTTTGTTTGGGCTGTGTGGAACAGCAGTTTTAATTCTCTGATCCTGTTCTATGAAATCCATGAGTTTAAGCAGATTTGAGTGTTCTGTACATTTGTAAAAAAAACAAAAAACAAAAAAACTTGGTATATATATGTATTGTTTTCTGTTCCTACCCTTTCTGTGTTGTGATGCAATAGCATGCTGGATTACAGTAACTGATACTTCTATACTCTTTTGAAGTTGCTGTGCCTAGGTAATTTGTGAAGGAAGTAGCAATCTCAGCTATAATGTTTTTCAAGGTTCTGAAACAAACTGAATTCATGGGAAGCATTTATATTGTATCCTAATATGCTGCTTTTCACCCATACGGCAAAGTTTGCAGTGGAGTAGCCTTTGGCCATGGGACATTAAACACCATTTCATGAGAGACCTGAGTACAGGCCAGTGTGGTCTTCACTTTATATTAGAGCATTACTCATCAGTATCCCATTCCCTCAGACTCTAATTTTTATATGAAAGGGAGGGAAGTCAGTTTCTAAAAGTTTAAAAAAAAAAAAAAAAGAAACTGCTTGAAAAATATACTTAACTTATAAGTAGCTGGTAAGTTTTAAGTAGATATTTCAAACACTACTAAGGGAAGAAATATATGCATAAGGAAAATGAGTCCTTATTCCTAATTTCCAGTTCCAGTAAGGCAGCTTTCTGTTAGGCTCAGAGTACTTTATTGAGAGCCAATGTTCAGATCTTAATTGAGAAGGCCTATTTTCCATTTTGAAATCTCTCTCAGAAATGCATGGCTCCTGAAATGCAAAAGCAGGCAAATAGAGCTTTTGGCTAAGAATTATGCTACTGAAGTTGTGTTACTAAGGGTTAAGGAAGATAAACCATTGGAAACAGCAGCTTCAACTTTTGTATGAAGTCTCTGAATTTAGGAAGACGGAGGGTGGGTGCATTTACTGAACTGTGAGGAATATGAAAATTCTGTACAATTAACTTTGATTACTTCTTTAAGTATGACAGGTAGGAATAGAAACCTCTAATTTCAGGCATTCATGTCCAAATGGAGACCCAAAATTCTGGAAAAAGAAAAGTTTTCCATGGTTAGAGTCTTCAATGGACTTTCCAGCAGATAAATGACTGTCTTTTATACTAAACTAGACTCTGTAAGTTGCCCTGTTGGCAACTTCAATTAAAAATACATTGACAAGGTACAATTAAAAATTCCACACTAAAACACATTCAAAATATATCTGTGAAGTGCCCAATTGTTGAAGACATTTGTCATCTCTGGCGTACAGCCTTCTGAATGTTCTTTGTAATAGTAATCAAAGAATAGATTTGGGTCTCAATATATTTAATTTATATCTTCTATCTATCTACCTATCTAGCTGTCTATTATTTAGAAAGATCAATGTTGTTTCCCTAACATAGCGCTGTCAATTTTAAACTCATTTGTAAATTCCTCAGGTCACTTCAGCAATAACAATATCTTACATTTCATTCAAAGGTCACAAATTTTTACTAATATGGATTGCTACAGGGATTATAGACACTACCAATTTCACACTATTAGCCAATGACTCAGTAGGGATCAGAACTTAAATCCCTAAACCTGGCTGTGTCTTCTGGTCTACATAAAAAAATTACAAAATGAAGGGTGACTGTTAAAATTGCCCTCTTTTATAGCACAAAGTATGTCAGATACCTCAAGTTCAACAGATTAATGTCAGATTGGTAGCAGGATGGGATGTTTTGAACAACTGCAAGAGTTAATGCAAAATAATGCATTACTATTTTTTCCTCTGGATCAATAATCACATGCCAGTGCCCCAGCATGGTATTAGTAAGATATTATTAGTAAGATACGAAAACATTGCCCACACATTTTAAATATTTGATAACAATTGTGTGTATCTGTGCCAGCTAAAATTATGTTTTGAACAATTCAATTATCCTTTTGATAATTTAGTTATGATAAATTTCCATTTTATTCTGCTGTTTTGTGAGGTGTCTTTTGTCTGTGTAAATAAATACTCATTTTCCATTGGTTTGTAGCTAGTTGTATCAAATGAATACCTGCATATTTGTACAGTGCTCTACTTTTGGGGTAAAAGATGGCATGTACTTACACTTTTTTTTTTAATGTTAGTGGATAAATCCCCATTATCCTTACATGGAAGGGAGTCAGTGAGATGTTCAGTTCAATGCTGAGTGTAACATAATATGAAACACTTTGGTAATTTTCTGGTTTTTCCCCCCTCTGGAAATGAAATATTAGAAATATCAATCTAAGTTGAGAAGAAAGAATTTTAACTTAATTTTAGCCAGATGGAAACAGTTTATAAGCAAGGGTGAGGTGTGAGAAGTTTTTCTCTAATTATGGCCTTTGTTACTTGGGTGAAATGTGCTACCTACAGGGAAAGCAACTAGAGCATAGATACCTTAATTCCAAGGTGTCAGGACAGAAGATACCGAAATGAGGTTGTGAAGGCGTAGTCAGTACCTCAGAGTGCACTCTGATTGGTGAAAGAGATGTGAAGAGAGTGAGATACCGCTATCCTTAGCTGGTTTATAGTTCAGTGGGAGTTAACTCCAATTGACATAAAAACTGGGAGAAAGCAAGGGCAGAGATTTTGGGCTGATGCTTTAATTTTCTTCTGTGTTGCTTTGTGAAGAAAGGAGCCTGATTTTGTTAGAAACTGTCCTCAGTTCGGAAGAAGCCAACCATCTCCTGTTCTGCTTTCCACCATCTGAATAGGAATCGGGCAGAAGGCCCAGAAGCTACATTCTCTACCTTACCCCAGTGATGCATAAGGAAGCCAAGAGTCCTCTTCCAAGCAGTTGCAGTGGGAAGGGGCCAGCAGCTACTTAAGAGTGCCCCTTACTCACATCACAGATACTTTGGAGGCTAGAAGGGAAGTAGTAGAAGGCAGCTGGGAGAGCTGCCAAGTGTCACACTTTTGGCAGCTTTGTTGCACATTCCTTTAATTTAGAATTTGGCTCTGCCACAGGAAGACTTGCAGGTTTATGCTTGAAGTTTTCCTTATTTACCACTTGGGGCCACTGTGGCACTCTTGAGCAGGAAACATGGGCTATCTCCTCCCTGTTGTATCGCAGGCAGGAAGGAGCTCTTGGGAGGTAGAAGTTGCATATAGGCGGGGTCGTTTCCAACTGTCGTTATTGCCTTTGCTTCGCTCCAGGTGACTGAAACAACCTAGAGCATCCCAGGAACTTCCTATCACTTCTCAACTAAGCAAATTCCCTGGCAGTCCTGGACTAGCACAGACAGATCCTAGACCCTGGTTGTTCTAGTCCTCTTCACAGTTCTTCATCCAGCTGGGAGCACCTATTCCACCTGCCAGGGGTTGTGTAGTTCTTTACTTTGCCCTTCTTCAGGGCAGAGTGTGCTGACAACAGGATTAGGCATTTGGTTATCGAAAGTTACACTGAGGGGACAAACTGAATACAAGATTATCCAAAATTGTTAAGCCATGGAAGAAAGCCAGGACAGTGGGACAACTTAAAAAAAATTTATTTGCTGTTAGAGATACATGCCTATCTTGAGGTAATGAAGTTCTCTGTTTGTGGCAAAGACACTGGAGTTTTTAGTTTAAAAAAAAAATTGGAACAGTGTGTTAACACTTTGTTAGGCAAATGCTTTACTATTGGATTTAATACAGTTGAAGTATTGTTTTGTTTGTTTTTTGTTTAGTTTTGTCTTTCTATAGAAATACCTGAAAGTACTACTTTATTATTGCCTTACTACATTATTCTTTTAATATGCAGTTAGGAAAATAATTTTCTTGTTTACTTGTATTTGAAATATTGTGGTGTTTAGGCTAAATAACATTGCTTTTTTTCTAGTTGGCTCAATGCTGGAAAGTTGGTTTATTTACTTTTACTTATTACTAGACAAGCATTGAATTGGAATGCTGTTTTTTGTCCAGTTCTCTATATGCTTCATACAAATGAAAAGGTAATTCAGGAGACCTCACATTGACTCTCACTTTTGTTACAAACATTTAGATAGCTTCTTTCATAGAGAACAGGCAGTGGAGATTGTTTCTTTGAAGGAGGTGGAGAGAAAGATAAACTTGCCGTTCTCTCTCATTTTCACGATAGCAAGTGACCTGCTTAGCCTGGAGCAGCAAGTCTCTGGAGCCCAGACATCCACTTGAAGCAAAACTGACCACACTGACCCACCGCAGCTCTGATTCTCAGTTGCGGGGGTGTGGATTGGTATTGGTTTTCAATTTAGACAAGATGTTGTGTGAGTCACCCTGCCCCCTGCCCTCCCACCAGTGCTATGAATAATAAACTCAGTGAGAAGTTTCAAGCCAACTGATGTACTGCCAGGGCACAGCTCCTTCTCCCTGTGGTCCTTCCCCTCTCTGCACTTTGCTGGACCTGCAGGGCTTGTTGTGGGTGGAGGTGAAACACATCTGGAACTGGCTGATTCAAATGGCACTCGTAAGTGAAGAAGGAGGTTCTAAATCCTACCCGCCCTGGGGAAAAGAGGCTGAGGTCATAAGAGGGTAGAATGCAGAGTATTATTATGATGAAAAAGTAAAAAAAAAAATTACATCAAATGTTTATTTAAGGATCAGAAGTTCTGGCCCAGCCCCTTTGGTTTGCCAAATATTACATGAAGCTACATAAAAACCAGCTCTAACCTCTTACAGTTCTCCCATTAGGTCACATTAAGCTTTGGCAGGGAGGATGGTCCTACTTGGTGGTTTTCTGATTTGTGGTTTGAATTTGGCCAACCTTACTTATTTAAATTTATTTTATTTTGTAAATGCTCAATGATAGAGTAAAACTCTAGAGTAAACTTGTTCTGGCCAACATTTATTGTGGAAACATTCTGCATTATCAAGAGATCTTTGCAGAACAGCTAACAAATGAAAACAAAGCATTTCAAGCACATATTGAAGTTCTTTTTGTAAATGAAGGAAATGTACTGGTGGCTTCAAGCCATTACTTTTGCTTGTTATCCACTTTTGTCCCTCTGGGCTTTTATAAAACTGGTGTCTTTTCACTCCCCCCATGAGGACAGCAGTCTCTTTGGCTGTGGAGCAACCAGGGGAATGAATCAAAATACATTCTCCTCCTTTTAGCTTTGTTAACTTTTTAACAAGTTTGTCTTTCCTCCCTTTATGAATACCTTGGTGAGCCTGTTTGCTTTCTTGGAGACTCAATTTGACTGTTGCCATTGAAGTATGAATTGCTGATTCCAAGCAGGGATTTTCCTAATCTGGAGGAATGTGAAGTACAGTATATGTAAGCTATATTTTGCCCACTGACAGCAGAATTTAAAATATATGGAGAATGGCCTAGTGATGTTCTCTTTGAAGAGAATACCTTAACAAGGAAGGAAAAAAATTCAGTTCCATTGTCCTTTACTGAACATTTTTGATTTGTTAAAAATAATAGAAACGCTTTATTTTGCCATTGGATTGGTAGGCAGTGACTGAACATCACCTACCTGTGGTAGAGTAATAGTCCTACTCTTTCTGAGGACTATGTTCTTATGACATACTTTCTCTCCTTTATAACTTTTTCTTGTGCAGTTGCCAAGCTGTATCACTGGAGTATAATCTTGCCATAGATGAAAAATTTGTACTATGTGGAACCCAAATAACAAGAGCTGTGAAGCACTTGAACTAGCTTTGCTTTTAAGCGTACTTCTAACTTTTTCAATTTGGGAATGTTGAAAATTTCATTTAGATGAAAAGCATGTGAAGAAACCATTTGAAATGTTTGTAATATTCTTCAGAACTTCAGGATTTGTGAACTTGATTTGAGGGGTAAAAATGGCATACTACTTTCCTCTTTGAAAAGAAATAGTGCAACAGTTTTAAAAATAAGCAACAACAATGCATAGGGAGCAATAGCCTAGTTGTGATTTTGTGTATAAGCTATATGTCAAAAATATGTCTCATAAATTATTCACAGAAATATGACTTCAGTTTTGACTCATCAATTACAGTTATGTCCTGATAAAATTCATTATTTTATTCTGTGCACGTATCTTTTATAGGCCAGCTTTTCCATCATCTGACGTGTGAATTTAGGCTCTGCACATAGCAGACTGACAGTTCTGTAATCTGATGATAGTACAGAACAGGTTCAATACATGTAGCAGTGTTCATACAACATTCCCCATATTTGGCTCTTAACTAGGTTCATCACTCTGCTTTTTGGCAGGTTAATTAACCAAACACCATGCTCACTGATACATCAGCAGCATTGTTTCTCGTCCTGGAGTTAGCTTGTTGAAACAAGTTTAAATATTCTTAAATTGTAGTGCCATCAGCAGTTTAGATATAAAATATGTTATAAAAGTCATTTGAAGAAATATAATCTCTGTTTATTTTTTTTATACCCATGCAATCTTTGGACTCTTGGCTGGCTTTTTTTATAAATGATGGCAACTATAGAAATAATTTTATTGATATGGTCAATTTTCTGTTAATTATTGATATGGTCAATTATCTGTTAATTACTGTAAGAACACCAAACCATTCTGCTAGATTCACTAACACACTGGTTACTGTTGGCCTGGCTGACAGTGAAGGGTGACCTAAAGATGAAAAATTCCTGTATTTTCTGAAACTCTTGAAGCACTAAGTTCAGATTCTTGCTTTTTAATTTGACAGTGAAAATACCTTTAAACACCAAAGCTGAATTGTCATAAGTGTCACTAACTCTACGATATGGAGTTGGAGACACTTTTTTACAAGGAGACATGTCAATAGCCTCTGTATTGTTCAGAAGGATGTTGAATTATTAAAAAATTGCAAAGCTAAATATTGTTGCAGGGAGAGTTCTCCAAGTCTATTTGTACAGTGTACAAATTGGCAGCCATCTGACAACAGTATTTCCATTTCTTAATGAAATCTAGACAAATTTGACTATGAAAAGCTCTGTACAAAATCTCAATAAATTGTCGGATGAAGTGTCATTCATTAACAGTAATCTATTGTAGTTTATGATTTTGCATTTATGGGTTTGTAGAGTTTCAAAAGTGGCAGAAGAGGTAGTATATGATGTTTCTTGTTGCAGGGTCAGCCTGTGAGTACATCAGTTCCTCCAATTTGTGGTTAGCTGTGCTCACTAGCTTGCCAGAGGTTCAGATTAAATGTTTAACCACCACTATGCTAAAGCTGAGAAGAAGTGATTACTTCCAGTTATATGAATGAATAAAAATGAGGAATCTAATTAGAAGTTCTCAGGGTCAGTATTGGTGATTGCTCTGAAAAACTGCTGTGAAATACATATTTTGTGAAGCTGCTTATATTTGGTGTGTATTTGGTTTAGAAGTCTGTGTACTTAGCTCCCTTGAAATTTTAAACAGAAATCAACGAGGGAATTGTGCAGTTTTTCGTCACAAATCAGACTACTCCATTTGCATTATAACACTGTATTTTGATTTCTCAACAAGTTTCTATGTCAATAGCATTTATACTCTTGGCTTTTATTGTGCACTGCCCAGATTTACACACTTGCTTTGTTTACTATAGAGTGGCTGATCTCACAAACTAAACTGCCAACACAGTATAATGACAGTATCCTGAATTTAGATACGGAGAAGTGTTCAGTCTTTGCCTGGTCCCTTATAATTTCCTGTAGATTACCTCTGAGTCACTCTTCTTCAACGGTGTTGCAGTTGGTTATTGGTGCATAAACATATAACAAATGTATTATAGGGGTAAATCTGACGAACAGTAGGTTGTGATGCCAAGGCTCCCAGATCTGTTAACAGTATTCAAGTTATATTGATATAACACATAGTCTGTATGTTTAAGTTCGTGATGCTGNACAAACAAACAAAAAACAGCTGTTCAAGAAAATGCCAAATGTTGCTTTGTCATTAGATAGGCACAGAGTTATTCAACTCGTTGTGTGGATATGTTGCTCTGATGGTATACTTCCATGGTTAGAGAATGATCATAATAGGTGCTCTTTCGTTATGCTGGAACTCTTGTTCATGCTTTTGAACCTCAGGTGTATCTCTACTACCATTCATACTACCAGTTCAGAGCAGGGGTTTGCTTTTGTAACAAATTCACCATTGTCCCCATGTGCTGCATTTTGGTTTGTATCACAGTAAAGTCTCAGAGAACAGAAACTGGTTTCCTTTCAGGTAAAACTTGTGCTCTAGGAGTGCACGTAGTACACTCCAGACCCTACTGGTGTTCAGTCCACAACCCCAAAGTAAAACAAATCTGAACCGGAAACCCTCAAAATGCATATATATGCCGGGATGTCTTGTCCTCAAGGCTGTCAGTATGGTAACTGTTACTTCAATAGATACTTCAATGTTAGTTACTTCCATAGGTCCACTTCTATTGCACCACACTGCTTGCTAGTGTAGACGTAGTTGCAGTATCTCTTACCTTTTCCTCATGATCAAACTGCAGTTTATAAAAAGTGTACTCAGTGCAGCAGATAAGCTGACAAATGCACTTTCCCATGTCTTAAAATTTATTCTATATGTCTGTCATCATTCTCAAGCAACAATGAGATACCTTCACAATGCTAAGAAATAGTATGAGATTCTATTGAGAAACATTCTGCTCTTGTATGAGTTATGTGTGGTAGTATTTGCTTTTTCTTTGAATGTTGGAGCTACCACTTTTCCCTTTTAAGACTCCCCTGTGGTGACAGTAAGCATTGCCAGTCACATGGCTAAGATTCAGAGCTGGGAGAACTGCCATAGTAAACTGAATTTGAACTCTGGTCTTCCCATGCCTCCACTGGGATCTATAACTGTCTAAAAGCCAGGTCTGGCCAGAAATTTTTTGTGTTGCAAAATTACTTTTGATGTGCAGCTGGCTATGTAAAACATTTCTTATTTGTTTGTCCAAATTCCAAAGCTGATTTAAACCATGTAGACTAATCAATAATACAAGTTATTTTAAAAATTAAAAATGTTTATCTTTTTTATTAGCTGATTTGATGATAATTGAACCCAAGCATTCTTGAACACTGGATGCAAACAAAGCTCTTGAATTTATTATAGATTGGCTAGCTGGCTGGTAAATCAGTGCAAATCTGTGTGGGGACAATGACAAGCCTCAGGTAGGTCACAATTGTCAGGGTTTTCTATATAGTTCTTAAAAATGTATATCATTTCTGTATTATTACACATTAACTTGTTTGTAAAAACATTGCTTTTTAAGGCACAACATTTTGTGCACAACATCTCCTAGGTCTGCTGGCGTAAAACAATGGAGCTTCGTTGCATTCAAGTGTTCATCAGTTTAAACTGGGGACCTTGTCCAAGCTCCTTGTGTTTAGGAACTTTGTTTTAGAAACCTGGTAACACAGCAAGTGAAAGACAAAATGTGTAGGAAAATTTAAACCAATGAAGTATGCACTCATTTTGATAGTGAAATGGTTTGCTTAAATTTTTAATATATATTCTTGGATGAAATAAGAATAAAATATATTGTTAAAATAGATGAGAATAATTCAGATAGCTTATTTTTATTTTGGGTGCATTTTGCTATTCAACAATAAATTAGTTACTCTACTCTCATTTAAAAGTTGTGAAAAGGTTGCCAATAGAATCTCACATCTCAAAGAGCTATAGGAATTTGAGTAAGTGGCATCATTCTCCTTCAACCAGACATGAAAAGAAAGCTATTTGTCAGTCTGTTTACCTTCAAATGCATGGTAAAGACCAACAGAATGTGAAATACAGCCAGAGTGCATAGTAAATGTATTTTGTTATGCATGGATCACAACTATTTGTTTATAGTACATATACCACTCTTTCCACAATTTAACAACAGTGTCATATTTTTTAAAACACTGACTTAAAATAGATTTAGTAGAAGAACAGAGGTTTTAAAGCTATGATGTTCCTACCATCTTTGTGGAAATTGGTAACGGGATAACCTCCATAAGGGCTCTCATTGAAGAAAGAGGATTTGTTTGAGCTCGACAGTCATTTGCATTGATTGTACCAGTGGTTGATCAGTCAGCAAACACATACTGACTGGCTGGTCAGCACAGCTGTACCTCCAAGCCAGCCATTGCATGTGCTGCTCTTCAACCAGCTGCTAACAGAAGCTAGCATGGGAGGTGATATACCTCCAGTTACATGGGTGAGAGGGATAGGGGAGAAAACATAAAGCTGCTGTGGAAAACATTCTGAAAAGTTTAGGAGAATGAGAAGGTCACGGAAGAGATCAAAAGAGGGAATGTGACGAATGTAAGAGGAGAAAGGGTAGATCAGAAGAGGGAAAGTGAGGCATGGAAGAAGAGAAAGGGTATAGGAGAGACCCAGAGTACTACAAAGCGGAGGGCAAGGGAAACAGGAATGGAGGGCACAAACCTTCCGTTGAGCACGTCTTCATTTGTTTCACTGGTCACTGGATACTGGATACGGGAAATGATCAGTGATCATTTGTCACCAGGTTTATTCTCTGCTGCTATTTGTTTGACCCTTAGCCTTTCAATATCTTTTACTTCCTGGTCTTCAGCTATTTTATGGTTTGGGAATATAGGACAGGAGAAGTCTGCAACCATTATTACTCTGAGAATGCGTTCTTGTAAAATACATTGGATTTAAAGAGCAGCTGGAGGCAGTTTTAGTTTCTCTGCATGACTAGAGATGTCTCTTGGACTTCCAACCTAGATTTTAGAGTGGTCAATTCTACTGAGGAAAATTAATTACAGGCCATAGTAAATGTGCCTTCTGAAGTTAACTTTACTAGTTACAGACATTCTGCCACTGTTATTGAGCCTTCTGGTTCAGGTATATGTATAAATGAAAATCTTTTGATGACATTTCATCGTTTTCCAACTAAGCTAATTTTTCTTTTCTAGTTTTGAATGGAGACTGTTATTATAAATAGGTTATCAATCTAAGCTGAGAAGGGTTATCTTCCGATTTTGTCTTCCTAGTTACTTTCTTACTGATTTTGTAGGACAAATACATAACATCTCTTGAATAGTTTTGTCAGAACTCAAAGATATTTGACAGATTGAGGATTTTGTTTTGGCCTGCTGCAATGCTGTGGTCTGACTTTTGGTTTTGAGTCCTATTTTGTTTGAATATTTTCAGGATCTTGTTTTTAATTTATAAGGTCATATTAAAAGGGAACTCTATATATAAAGTTGGAAATCAATACTTTAGTTTTAAGGTAACCTAAATTATTTGATAAATCATTGCTTTCTAAACTGCATACAAACTATGTAGATTCATCTGATTCTAAATAAAAAGAGAAACTTATCTGCAGAGCTAGTAAAACTCTTTGCCCATGCTCACGCAGACTCACTTTTTTTTTTCCAGACAGCCTCATGATTCATAGATTTCTGATAGCTCTTTAAATTATTAGTTAAAGTATTTTGGCATTTAGCAAGTAGGAAATAATTGGTGAGCTACCACTGATAGCATGAAATATTCAAGCATGTTATAAGCCAGTTTTCCTTTTAAGTTTCCTGTAGATCTCTCTTCCACTTGAATACTGTACAAAATAATTACAAACCTGACCCTTCTAGGACCCCTGAAGGGTACCAGCATGACTTTTCAGCTGGTGTTGGACACAGATGCGATTTGGTTCAGTATAAAATTTGTCCAAAGAAGGTAAAAAAAAAGACACACCCCCAAACCCTGGAAGTATGTGGTCTTAAGAAATACACAGCTGTAGGAAAGAACTGCCAATTAATATAATTTACAAGAGGTTTCAAAAGCTTGACTTAGATTGTGAGTTGAATAGAGGGAGGATATGCAGAAGGGAATGGTGGAGGAGTTCAGGCAAAAGATGCAGTGTGGCAGGGAAAGATGGATAAGCAACAACATCTGGAAACTAACTTGAAAGGAAACAACCAAAAGTGCAACTGGTAGGAGAAAACAGAATCCAGACAACAGCACAAGATTGGGAAAGATCAGAAGTAGCCAAAAAGAGAGCTCTGTGGTAATGTGACATGCAGCAGGACATGAACGTGGTTGTTGCTTTTGACTTGGAAAGTTCTATCACTTTCTTTAAGTGTGATGCCTGTGTAATTAGTTTGGCAAGTTGCACTAGTTGCAAGGTCTGAGATTAACAGAGATTTTTTTCAAAGGCGGGAAGTAAGTAAACTCCACTGCTTTCTTCACAGTTCTGCTATCTCTGATTACCTTGTGGCTGTAAAAGTTCTTTCCTTACATGAGTATTGAGGTGATTTTATAGTTACTTTGCTAAGCTGTGTGTTTAAATACCATGTGATGTGCCTCTAGAGAAGCATCTTTGGTAGTGTACACATAGTATATCATTAGATAAATACTTTGTTTGGCAGGTTGCTTTATAAGTCATGTTATCATCACCTTTGCCAGTCATATGGAGCCAATCATAGCTCTCCCTGTTCATTGCGAAGGAATGCAGAGCAATCCGTTCAAAGCAGCCCACAAACGCTTGGTTTAACTGTTACCAGTTGCTTTTGTCATCCCTCATTATTACTAATGGATGCTCAGGTCCATGTTTACTGTAGTGTACATGCATGTATCTCTGAAAGCACATGCTGGCTATGGGGACTGGACAACTAAGGGCAAATGTTTACCAGGAAAACAACAGAGATATGATGATTGATTTAGTGATTCTTTCTCGTTAAAATTGACTCTTCATTTTAGATTAGAACTTTTTTCCAGCTCTCACAAACCTGAGGAATGTGCCATTTCCCGTGGGAGAAAATGGAGATGCCCCAAGTTCCAAATACTGTGGATCTGCTTATACTTATAAAAACACTGAATACTCATATAACAAGAGGAAAACAACATCATTTTACAAATTGGAAGCAAGGGAAGTTAATCTTCATGAGACTAGTTAGGTGATTTTCCAGCTGCCATGATATTACAGAACATGTTATTTATATTTGCATCTGCCTAAAGTGAAGGTATTTTACTTTCCCAATCTACATGTCAAGATGCTGGCAACAGAGTGCATAGGCTTCTGAATACAGGAGGAAAAAAAATAATCATCTGAATTAATGTTTTTCAAGGAATAACAAAGGCAATTTCTGTTTCTCAGAATATAAAGTTTGGATGAAAAAAAAATTAATTATTTTGCAGAGGTGTTCTTTTTCTTCTGCTCATGAAAGCATTCCCTAGCTTTTCACCCAATGGAGTCTTTTAGATTATCAATGTACATGGCAAGGATTTTATTTTTCCTGTGGTTTTTTTTTGGAATAATGTGGCTACAAATCATATAGAGTGTTTGGGCTCTGCTGTAATATAGACAATATGATGATAAAACTTTAACTGTATGTTAATTTTCCTCAGCAGATGCTTAATATCCATCCCTGTAATCCTAACACACACTTGTTTTCTTTACTGTTTTCCCCTGTTGTCATCAAACCTAGTCCGTTTCCTCTGGACAAACTGCTTTTTTTGAAGCATAAACAGGAAGAGTTCAATAGATCACTGATGAAGC
>VXAL01009059.1:1945-21488 GCA_013399475.1 Chauna torquata
GAATTGGTTCTATGTTTTCCTTTTTTCTTTTTCTTTCTTCTCTTGCTTTTCCTCCTATTTGCTAGTCTCCTGTGACTCTCTCTTCAGTATATGGTCTTCTTGTTGGCAGCACGTTTGCTGACATTTCAGGGTGTCTTTAATAGGTGATTTGCACTGTAATCGCAAAGAGGTAGCTTCTCACAGTTTCTTGGCAGACTTTTAGTATACTCATTGTTATCAGCACCTCGGGCATCTTTGTCTCAATTGGAGGATTTTTGATTAGTAGTCATTTAGTGTTAACTTAAAAAATAAAAAAATAAAAAATTGGGACTATACAGTGATTTTAGGTCCTGGAAACCCGGTCCTATTTCTAGTGCCGCCTTGCTTCCAGATTGCTGACAGAACTATTTCAATCACATCCAAACAACCTTGTTTGGAAGCACAGGACTGCTTACTTAGCTCAGCAGGTGCCCAAAGAAAATGTGACTTGTTCTTTCTTCTTTAAAACCGGTTTTGAAAGTTCTTTGGAGCAGTCTGTAAGACCTACATACCACTTTTATTCCTTGAGCCTAGCGCACCTTCCACTTGCTGGTCTTTGCCATTCTTCATCCTTATATCCTCACTTTCCAGTGCTGGCCCTTTTACACAGGCTTACAGGACAGCGTCTCCTGCCTGTGTGGTACTCGCTGCTGGCATTTTTTGAGACCTTGATAAAATCTTTCTAAGAATCTGCTGTCACGTTTCTTGAGGCCAAATGCTGGGTTTCTGTCTTCTTTTTTTAAGCTGTCATGTTTTTTCTCCAAAGTAGGCAGGCAAAAAATGCTAAGATTCTTGGCATTGTGTCCCTGATAAAGCAGTTTCATGGTATTTTCGTCATGTTTCATCCACAACAGACTAGAGACTCAGGGAGAGGAGTCTTGTAACACCAAGCTGTCCTAGAACATGAGGCCATCTGCCGCTTCTGGATAATTTTCAGAAAGAGAATGTGGAACTCTAGGAAATACCTGATTCAGTTAAGCATGCTAGAAATAATGATACTTGCCATAGTAAGTTATTAAGGAAATATTTTATTTTTAAGGTTCACGTTTAAATGGTCTTTCAGTTGAGTTCATGGTAAATTATATATGAACTTCTTAACTTAAAGTTACCTAAAGATGTGTTTGCACAGTGAAATAACAGGGATTGCATCTTGGGTTGTATTCCTATTTTTATTCTGTCCAACTTTGTTTAATCTAACCAGCACAGGTGATGGTAGCAGTGAAGACATAGTGACAGGATGAGCACAATGTTACCAAATGTTTCTAACACGCTGTTAACAGCTCTGCAAAGTTATTTACTGCTACCTTTAAACTGGCAGGAATACCTTTATAATTCAGGCTGCAAGCAAATCTTCAGGAAGAGTGTAGCCATACCAACAGTCTTGGTCAAAACTAGTGTTTTTTGTAAATTTGGTCAGCAGCCCTGTAGAAGTAAATCCTCTGTTTCCATCCTCTTAGTTGAACAACTTTAAGGTTTCTTTTAAGATCTGGCAAGCTTGTTCCATGTGAAACTTAAAGCCAAAGTGCAAGTTTATAAACCTTCTATTTATCAGAATTCTGTTCTGTTCTTCTCTTTATCAGAATTTTTCTTCCGTTCATGATGCTTTGAACAATGTATTTCTTTTACTCCTTTGAACCTGCCATGGTGCAAATCAATGTTCTTCTCCATATGTTAGATGCAAGCTCAGCGTTTTGATTTTATACGATTTGCGGTATTTTGTTTTACTGTCACAAAGCTTTTGGACAATTATGAAGAGTGCTGTGTTTCTGAAGAAGCTCCTGTCTTTTAGCTTTCTTTCTGTGCTGGAAACAAATTCAAATTTTTTTTTTTTAGGAAGATGTCAGGTGCAGATAATTGGTATCTTCTACCTAAGGTAACAGAAGTTAACACTGGCTTTGCCAGTTGCAACTTCACTTGTCTGGAATAAGTTGGTGGAGCAGAGTGAAACACAGGATGGACGGCATGGGAGAAGCTAAGAATTTCTTATTTTCATTTGTAAGGTGTTGTGATTTATGTGTGTTTAGTTTTGCACAAGGCTGCACAGTATTTTAACCAATATTAATGCTATAGTAAGGCTCTACTTAAAAATCATTGTAGTTATGTTGGCCATAGCTTTTCTTAACACAATCAGCTCCTGAAGGTAGAATTGCCACTCCAAAGAGAAACAGTGGAAAAAAAAATATTAAAATACAGTAGGACACACATTTTCACCTATTGTGTCAGCAAGCCGATAATTACATACAGCTCTTTTTTTTAAATCTAGCCTTAGGTGTGTCACTGTTTTACTTAAAGAAGAGTCATACTTCTAGCCACAAGCAAATTGTTGCTACCCTTAAAAAATGCAGAACTCAGCATCTTGAAACAAAGTACATGATACCCATTGTGAGCTGAATTACACAGCAAAAATATCTGCCCGTATGAGAATACAAACTATTAGATTCTTGTAGAAAAACAATAAATTGTTTACCTGAAAAGAAAACTACTACCTCCTTAAAAAGATATAATGAGTGATTAAGATCCTGAACTGTTTGCTTTGTCATGATGCTAGAAATTGCAAATGATTTACTCTTCATTCACAGTCTTTAACACTGCTGTTGAACTGGCTGGAGATAATGCTGAACTTGGAGCATAAGTAGCTGGTTGCTTAATAGGAATGCTCAGACTCCAAAGGCAAGGTGGTCATCGTAGTAGAGTAAGCGCACTGAAGAACTAGTGGTAACTAGAAGGTGTTGAGTGGGGGTAATGGCTGAACAGTGATCACTCTTCCTACCACTCTTCTTAAGGAAAAAAGTACAGATAGAGAACACTTATTAGAAATAACTGCCTGAGAATTTTTATTTTTGCATATATGTTAGTATTTTTCCTGTCAATAGTTCAACAAGATACACTTACTAATGTTTGTTTGTTTTTAAAGTCCAGTTAAACTGGTTTATAAAACCTTGCGTGATCTGTTCAAACTCCAGGACCACAAAAAGAAGGTTCTTGGCAAAGTAGATGAAACTTCACTTTTATTGCAGGATCAGCTTACTACATTTTGAAATACTTGCATGTACTGAAGTTGCTGTTCAGGCATATCTTTATAAAAGCACTGCCTGACTGAGGTTTTTTTCTCTCCCAGTCTGCACATGATGCACTCTTTTTAAGCTTACCTACAAGGAAAGTTAAACATAATTTAATAACTTGGAAATACAAATAATTTGATTCCTGCCCCCTTGGGTGTGGAAGTTATCGTCTGTAAAGTGGCAGGGGCACACTAAGAAGCAGAGCTGGTTTGTTTAAAAACTAAGCAAAAACTAAAGAGGAAAATATACTTTTGCTCTATTATACAATTATAAATTAAATTGTTGCTGCCTAACATAATTATATGAAACTAGTGCGTAGTCAGAATCTAGTTTTATTTATCATTTGATTGTTTAGGTAACCAATAAATGGATCATTATTTAGAAAGATCTAATTTCTATCTCCTGTTCAGCAGAATGCTAATACAAATAGTGCGTACAGTGTAGGAGTTCAGGCAGCTTTGTCTTCCCTGCGGTGGTGCGTTGTTTTTGAAGAGGGAAAAAAAAGGAAGGTGTGGCTATGGATAAATGATGTAGCTTGCTCTAGGGCAAGATTGTCCTGCAGAATTGGGGAAATCTGAAGCATTGCTTTGAGCTACATCTTGTACCATGATGAAATATTGAGAATAGCTTTTTCTTTCATGTATTTGAATGTTGCCTTCAGAAGAGAGTTGTGCGCCTACTGTGTGCACTTGTGTAAACTTACTTCCTGCAGGGGCATCATATGCCTTTTTTTTTTTTTTTTAATAGCAGCATTTTAATTTGCAACTCCTAAGCATTTTCTTTATTGCTGTTTTCTACATGTGTATTTATTTTACTTCCATTATTTTACCCAAAACTTTGGGATTGAAGTAAAACACTGAAGATGCCAACATATTTATCTCTGTATAACAACAGTCTGCTAAAATTACAAGACTGTAACTGTCTGTGCAACTCGATTCCACGGTGGAGCAGTTTGAGTGGCTAGCAGAAAGAAGTTGGGTTAGACTGTGAAAGTGTGCAGTGTGAAAGTGGGACTGGTCACTGTATTTCTCATTTTCTTCAGATCTTCTCCTTACCAATCTAAACAGAAGGAATTAAACCTGAGGCTGTAGTCTGAAGGGCTTTTTCCCCTACTAGTGCTGGCTGAAGCAGCCGCTTTTGCTTGCTTCTTCACCTCTGTTGCTCCTGCAGTTGAGCATAGCACAGCCGCATGTGATAAAGTGAATGGGGTAGCTTCTCTGGTTTAAAAACCAAACAAACAAAAAAAGCACCTAGCAAAAGAAGAATTAGTTGAGCCTAGATCTGTTTTCATCATCCAGCTCACCGGGTAGCCGCAACTAGGGTACTGGCACGACTGAAGAGGTGTGAAAAGGGCTGTCAGCAGCAGCAGCTCTCAGCAGATTCCACTGATTCTGGTCTTGCCTCCTTTGTTAACTTGCTGGGATTGTTCAAAAACTATTTTGCTTGTGATGATTGTTATGCCTTCCCTCCCCTAATGTTACAGTAAGGAAGAGAGTATTCTGTGATGTTACAAATCAGACTTTTCCCTTTTTTGGGTTCAGAAAGGAAATTTTGTTTTTGTGCCAAATTGGCAAGAGGTTTGAGAGTTTATTTTTTTCTTCCCACAGCTTCAGGGTGGTATGTTTGAATTAATAGTAGTAAATTCTCAGAGGTTAGCAATAGTATAAGCCTCTTGCTGCTTGTGACCAGGATAGCATACATGCCACAGGTGATAAAGGAAATTCAGATTTATTTTCTGGTGCATCCAGTACTTATAAGCAGAGGGTAACGTGACATTTCTGTATTCTGATGTCCATCACCTGGCTGGTCTCTGCTTTCTGATTATTTCTGGTTTGTCAGGGGAAGGAAATGAGATCAACATTGGGCTGAGGAAGCAAGCTGGTAACATACTCTGAGTCCTGTTAACTTTCCCTGAAGCCAGTTAAGTGTGTGAGTACTTGAGGGAGACAGAAAAAGCAGTGAAAAAAGCAAGAATTATCAGTTGGCTGATAGAATTGCAGCTTGCTTTTTAAAATCCATTTGTGTGCTTATTGTACCCTTAGCTGCTTGTTGTGCTTACAGGCTAAGTATACCTCAAGGAACTACAAAAGGTGTTTCATAGAGACTGCAAGATGCAAAACCATTCTTTGCTCTACCTGTTAGTAGTCAGGTGTGGTACATTTCAGACAAGTCAGGACATGATTCTTTAACTAGCTTAAAAAAATATCCCACTTTGTTTGACATAAACAGTTTCTTTATGTTAGGAAATCCTGGTGGAGTATCACATAAACTCCCACGACAAAGCAGACAGGTGAAGACACCTTTAACATGTTTCATCTTAGGCTTGTTGCTTTCCTTGCTAATCCATGAGTTACAGCAGACTGTGTCTGCATTTTAAAATATGAATTAGCTTGAAAAAAATTTTCATGTAGTTTGATTAGCTTAAAATACTTTTAGTAAAAGGATTAACATAAAACAATGACTACGGTATGATTTACAAATATAATATGGCTGGGTAGTGATGACAAAATTCCTGGTTTTTTTTTTTTGTTTGGCTTTTCTTAAACGTGGTATTCAGTTGTAGCACTGAATAACTGAGGTGGCATCACATAGACAGTATGTTGTTTTGCTGGTTTTACTTATACAGGTTTGTTGTAAGGTAACAGAAGAATAAGAAAAATTGAAAAGTACAGTGTAATTATAAGCGGAAATATTGGCCAGAAACTCATATATAATAACCTGAAACTGTTTTTCATTATATTTAATAAACCAGATTGTAAGTCTAAATATGAAATGCAAGGAGCGGTATTTATTCTCCAGTGACAATCTTTTAACGCTTGCAGTTTGGAAAGACTTAGTATATTTAGTATGCATGTCCTTACACTCATCCCTAAGCGTCCCTTTTCACCACCACTGGAGACAAAGCAATGACCTAGAAGAATTTTGGTCTGACCCAGCAAAGCTCTTCTGAAATACTCTGCAACACTTCACTTCAGAGTACCTTTGACACGGTAAGGGCAGCACTCTGCATTCTGAGCTTCCTGGCTTGATGAGATTTTTAGTTTTGTTTTTGTTTTCTCAGAAGAGAACAATATTGAAATGTTGTGTAACAGACAAAATAATGTTTCATTGTATAGTCCATATAATTGGAAACCTCAGGCAGAAATTTACTTCTTTTCACTTTCCAGGATGATTTCCAGCCAGCTCCTTAGTTTTGAGTGTTCTCTTCTATATTTAAAAGTATGTTCTTCTGAAATGGTTTTTTTTGTTTTGTTTTTAAAGATTTTTACGTTTCTCTGTATGCCAGAGAAGAAAATTAGCAGATATTGTACGAAGATAATGTTTGACCTAGCACTCTTTCAACAGTTAGCCATGTAAGCTTCTTCGTAATGGAATGCCTCATAAACATTTGCTCTTCCAGTCACTATTGTATGGATGACCTCCTTTTGTCTTGTAATCGCATAATGTCTTTGTGGCAGGGAGAGGAATTGCTCACACAAACAGCAATAAGAAAGCACTGACTGTCTTTAGAATAACTTCTACACCTCTGTACTAAAATATTAAATTTATTGGGTTTTATTTTCAATTTCATTCTTGCTTTCTGTCTCGTTTCCCTTAATGGAGGTAATCCATACTGCCTCTGTAAATTCAGTTTATGCATTTCAATGAATTTTAACAACACAGTATTCTGCACTGTAGGAAACTGATAGCCACTACCCAGGGAAGTTTGATATTATCAGTGTAATTAATATCTTTATGCTAAAGCAAAGCTATCTTGGAATTACTTTTCAGCCAGTATTTATTTCCTGTTTTGCCTGGAGTCAATAAATAATGTAATGAAGAGTTTCAGCGTTTGAAAGGAATAATTTTCTGCTTAAATGATCCTCCTGAAGTGATGTTTGTTTGTCACAGAAGTTAATTGAATGCTGGAGGTGGATTTCTAAAGCTGTAGACTTCATGTCCTGGGATGTGTTCTCTCCCTTGTGTTCTGTGGCATGTTTTTAAATGCAGTTCTGTTGAGGTAAAAAGAATTGAACTGTGAAGGTCTACCAGATGTCATGCACAAAGAAATATTTTCATGTAATCATACCTCTATATCTACAAATCACCTTTTCAAAAACTTTTTTGCAGTTTATCTTAAAGTGTCACCTTTTTAACAGGATTTGCATATTGTTTTCTGATTTTTGTTACTTAAATCATGTGATCATGCTTGTACAGATAGCCAAGAGTTTCCATTGCTTAACTTTTAGTTTTGCTTAAGCCTTACATAAGACTTGCTGTGCATTTGGCTATTAAGAAACTGTATTTCCAAGTTTTAATTTAAAATTGCACTCTCACATTAGAGATGTTAGATACATCCGAGTTTTAAACTCCTGGTAGATTTAAAATATAAAAACCTTGTATGTAGTTAAATGTATTTGCATACTGCTTAAACTGTTTTACTACAGTAGGATGGCAGCTGTCTGTTTATGCAATGGAAAGTTCACAGCAAACTACAGAAACAAGGAAGTACATGGTTGTTTCAACTCAAATCTTAGTTTAGACTTGTGTTTGTAAAAACAAAACAAACAAACAAAAAAAAAACAAAAAACCCTCCTTAAAGAAGGTTTTAAGTGTTCTGCTTGGAAGTGTAAGTGTTGAAATGATGACATTGCATATTTCTTCTCATATTTTTGGTACTTATAGACAATATTTTATTTCCTCAGTGCATTGGTTATTGCTGCAATATTTGATCGTGATGTTAATTGCAGAAGAGCTGCTTCTGTAAGTTACCACATTCTAACTTATATATTTGTTTTTGGTTTTTTTTTTTTGGTTTTAATTGTCATAATTTGTAGCTCTGCATATTCATCTGAGACTACGATTATAAGCAATATATATGTGTTGTGAGCAAAAAAATGCTTTTTAAAATCCTTTGAAATATAGTGTGAATTTAGGTTTTAAATGATATAATCCACAGCTTCACGTCTTGGTTTATGGACAGAGTTCAGTCTGCTGTATTGTTGTCATGCTGGATAAGATAAAGTATCTAAGAAAGAGTAATTTGGTATTTTCTAGTCATAATGTAGAAGACAAAAGATTTGTAGTATACAGACTCTGTACCTTAAGAAAGTCACCAAGCTGGTAAGTCCTATGAAGTTATGCTTTTCTCATTGTTCATCAACTGTTACTCTGTAGATGCAGTAAACTGACAAATTCTAGAATAGTATTTCTCCTTCAAACTAAACTTCAAAATATTTTCAGTTATTTTACAAAACTGTATCCATAGAATGGGGAATTTTTTTAAAGAAAGTGATATATCTGTTAGGCAGTTATTGTTATCTGGTTAATAGGACTGACGCCAAAGTGTATTCTGTGAAATCATGTAGAAAATATTTATGCTGTTGAGAACTGAGAAAAATGCACGATTCTTCTTAAGGGAATTCTGTGGAGGATAGTTTATAGAAGTTGAGAGGAAGAAAGAAGGAACATCTTTGAAGATATAAGTCAGTGTTGTATATATTGCGTTTCCTTTCTAACGAAAAAAAAGTAAAAAAGAAAAAAATTGTTTCAACAGATTAAAAAAAAATTATATGCAAAATGAAAAAAGAGAAGCTATAACTGTGCTAATAGCTGTTCCTATGAATCAAACACGGGATCAAACAATGCCTGTCAAGGAAACAGATGTCCGTGTTCCTAAAAACAAACTTCCCTGTGAATGCCTTAAAGAAAAAATCAGGGATACCTGCACAGCATCCTTATTTTTTCTGGCCACACCTCTGCTTGAGATTAAGCTGCTGAATGAAGCTGCAGCATAATTGCTAGGGAAGTGAGTCAGTTGCTTGTGTAATCATATCACGAATCACCTTGTCTAAATAGGTTAAAACCAAAGCATGGAAGCTAAGATGCAGTAGGTCAATGAGTACTGATATAACGTATTCTTTTGCTTAACGTACCACTAATGAATAACAGTAGTGCTACTTCCCCCCTCAGACTTCAACTCCTACATTACAGAAACTGTAAAATTTACCATTATTGGCTAATTTAAGTCACTTTATTCAAATAAAATCCTTAGAGAGAAACAAAGGCAGCTTTGCTTCCCTGAAAGCTGTGCAAATCATTAAGGAATGTAGAAAATAGAATCATAGAATAAAATGAGTTGGGAGGGACCCACAAGGATAATTGAGTCCAACTCCCGGCTCCACACAGGACCACCCAAAAACCAGACCATGTGTCTGGGAGCGTTGTCCCATCGATTCTTGACCTCCAGCAGGCTCACTGCTGTGACCACTGCCCTGGGGAGCCTGTACCAGTGCCCAACCACCCTCTTGGTGAAGAACCTTTTCCTAACACCCAGCCTGACCCTCCCCTGTCACAGCTCTGTGCCGTTCCCTGGCTCCTGTCGCTGCCACCAGAGAGCAGAGATCAGCGCCTGCCCCTCCGCTCCCCTCGTGAGGAAGCTGCAGGCCGCCATGAGGCCTCCCCTCAGTCTCTGGGCTGAAGAAACCAGCCGACTTCAGCCCTCCCCGTATGTCTTGCCCTGTAGACCCTTCACCATCTTTGTAGCCCTCCTTTGGACACTCTCTAATAGTTTTGTGTCCTTCTGATATTGTGGTGCCCAGAACTGCACACAGTGCTCAAGGTGAGGCCGCACAAGCGCAGAGCAGAGAAGTGTAATAGAGTAGATGGTAAAAAGTGAGTTACTTACTCGCTGTATAGGAGTCATCATAGGAATTGGTGGTAATGTGTATAAAGAAGAGTACTGTTTTTTTACATGATTCCCACTGCAGGAGTACTGCTTACTTTTAGAAGTAAGAATGAAGATTACTGCAACTATGCTTAAACATAAAATGATAATTTGACTATGAAATAAGGTACTAAACCAGACACATTTACTAATGCTATAAGCTTAATGAAGATTGTGCTTGCATATTTCAATTGAGTACAAAACATAGTACAGACATCTTGTCACTTTCTTGTTCTAGTTTATAGCAGGCTATCAAGCATTCTGCAATTTGATTATCTCTGGTTTAATTTTTTTTTCACTAGTACATTATAGTTCAGAGCTGGTCAAAATTTGGAATTGTTTTGATGGATAGTTATGAAAATATTGAAACTTTTTTTCTCACTTTAGAAAGTCAAGCAAAGAAATATTTTGTGTTTGCCAGGCATTACTACAATTTTGAAGAAAAATACCTGGGAGTCCTAATTATTCCCAGTCATTACTACAGTTAAATGCATGTTTAAATAAACAACATGTTTTACTAGATTTTCAATTTATTGCAATATATGATGTATTATAATGTGGAGCACCAATAAAACACAATAGCATATAGAGATATTTTGAACCCTGAGGTTAGGGAGAATAAAACAGGACTGTTCTTTTGAAGCTCTAAATGCATTCTGAGCTGACTTTTACAACTCTTTCATGAATAATCATTATGAAGAATGATCACATGAATAAGAGACCTTGGACAGGGCTTCTTTCTGTTCTGACATGTTAAAGAAAGGGTTTTCTTAGTTGGTTGATACTTTTTAAAATCATGACTTAGACAATATTTTAGTACTTTTTCAATTTTTGTGGGAATAAACTGAGTACTTTTCTCAAAGGCTACTAAATTGGAATTGATATATGTTTATAATAAGGCAGTGCTAATATCTGCCTTTATAAGCAGTGTTTAAAGTTGTATTTTTTTTATAGATAGACTATTCAATTAGGTGTAAATTACCATGTAGATTAGATGTTTAAAATAAATCAGATGGGTGCTAACTATTTCTGCCATGCTGCTGGACTCAGATCTTCTCCACCTTCATGATTGTCTTTCCAAATGAGTTAGAAAATGAAATGGTGACACAGTACTGGAGTTTTAAAGTTCCTGTATTAAGTAAAAACTTTGTGAAATCGTAATGTACGATAGCTGTTTTCCTTCAATGTTGTCTGTAGCCCGCATACATCTTTTTCCAATGATTTTGCCACAGGATATTTTAGTCCTGGGCCTACGGACGTATTGCAAGTAGAATAAAACTTTCACTGCTCGGAGACCAGAATTATATTCTTAGGATGGCAAAGGTTCTGATCTTAACCCAAAAAAAAAAAAAGTATGTATACATTTTGTATCAGTAACACACTTGTCTGAGCAGTACATTTTTTAAAGAAATTATCATGCAGTGATTAAACTTCTAAGGAGTAAGAGTACAATAAAGATAAAGTCTAGGGCATTGCCGCAGCTCACCTTCGTGTTCTGGAAGGCTGCTTTGTGTGTTGCCCAAGGGTGTATCTAGGCTGCAGTCGCTGCGGAGGATAGCCCATGCAGTTCCACCTGAGGTAATCCTAAACCAGTTAGCTTGGGGGCACTGCTGGCAGCGTGGCTGCAACACTGCGCAGGCTAAGGTGGGCTCCGAAACCTGCCTGGAAGGTGGTTAAGCAGCGGAGTTGCCCTGTGTTGTGTGTCCTGTGATGGGTGCACTGCGAGCAGTAGCTGAGCTAGCCTGGGCAAGTCTACAGGAACTGCAGTCATTATCCTGAACAGCCGTAACCTCAGAAGCGCAGTGGGAGACTGGCTTCACTAGGCCATGCTTCACCTGTGTTATGAGAGCTTGGTCCATATGTAGAATGTGGTACCTTGGTGAGCTTAACCTTTTGTTTTTACAGGTGTGTTACCATGTGTATTGTATTTATGTAGGAAATACAGAAGCTCTTGTCTGTCAAAGTTCTTGTGGCATTTTCAGTAAAGACTGGGACTGGAACATACCCATGCGTGATAAATACCAGTTGTCAGGTGGCAAACGTCGTCCCTTCCTGGAGATTTGTGTTTGTAGATAGTGACATTACAAAAGAGAAGCGTCTTCATAATGATGATCTCTTCTCTCTGAAAAGAGTTAAAATTTAGAAAAGTTTTTATTTGTGCTTGTGATTATATATGCTTTTAAGAAAAAATAAAATAGAGACTTTTTTTGAGAGAGAAACTTTAAGCCTAGTAGGGAGTTAAGGAGTATGGAGAAGATTTTGTTCTATATACAGTACAAGTAGAGAGAGTAACTTTACGATCGTATTGCAATTTGCAAGATTTTGGGTTTCTTTAGTGCAGAACACAAGAAACATACATGAATTTTGCCTTCAGGTTTTGTAACTTTAGTGTTTCAACATGGTTTCACATTGTATTTTTCAAATAAGTATTGTCTTCATAATATTCTTTGTCTGAAGTTTTCATTGACCAAGAATCAAACTTTGTCTACTATAAGGCACTGATGTTGAAGCAGTCAGGCAAAAGTGAACTGCCTCAATTTCTGTTGTCTGCAGGTATTGACTTTCAATTCTAGTCTGAAGCCTTGTGTCAGTGCTCAAGAGCACTCTTGTGGGTGTTACTAGTTTAATAAACCTGCATTCTTAAACTGCTGTCATGCAACATACAGCTTTAAGAACACTAAAGCATAGAGACGCAGAAACAAAAAAGCCCTGTGGGCTTCTTCTATTAACAGAGCTTACTTTATTCAAAAAAGAAAAGCCATGGGTCATTTATATTGTTATGTGTTTTGAATTCATCATCTGGTGTTTATCAAAAAGCAAACCTGACTCGTTTTGGTATGTTTGTTCTCTGTTCTTTAGGCTGCCTTCCAGGAGAATGTTGGAAGACAGGTATGGTAACTTTCCTGAATCTTCATTCATTAGTGTGTTCTGGAGATTGCTGTAAACGTGTAGTACCTCAAATCAAAAGTAGACGCTATGGCTTTAGAGAAGTTGAGTAGAAGAATGCTACAAAATATTTATTTTCACTATCACAAAACAGGCTCTTGTGGAATGTTACACTGAGATGTGAGTCTTATTTTAGTATTCTGGTTTTGGAAGAAAATGAGTTTTCTGGTGATTGTAAGTAATTCAAAAAAGCAAAATCAGCATGTATAGCGGCTGTTCTACACCTTGCAGGCTGCAATGCTCTTAAAGCAGGAAAAGCACAAGTTTGGGTTATTCTTTTGTTCCATTAGTGTTCTAGTTTTTAACAAGTGGGATAGCTGAAGTATGCAGCAGAATCTTTGCTGTGGTTTGGTGACGTAACGATGAACTAGGCTTGAGAGTCTTCAACTCAACATTTGGGTTTTGCTTGTTGTATCATAATGCTGTTGTCTAGAAGTTCTTGAGAAATCTGTTAATTTTGGATGTATCTAAGTTTTTTGAAAAAAGTGTTGTGGTAGGTTCCTATGCAACTTAGCAACATTTAAGTAATTAAAAGGCACAAACAACTTTGATTTGCAACCTTGCCGGAGAACAAAGAGGATAAGAACTTCAAAACTGAAAATTCCTGATGAGAAACAAGGAAACAATAAAGCTGAAAACACAACTTAGAGGAAAACGTAAAGGGTGAAAATAGTTCAGTTCATGAATTCTTCTGACAAAGTGAGGCATGTGGAGTTAAGAGCATGGTTTAAGCAAATTTCATCTTCAGTAAGCTATTCTTTAAGGCATCTTAGTTAAAATGCTGTATCTAGCTTTCCCAGATACCATTCCTGAAGATCTCTGTTATGAGCCAGGATATTATTCCTTTAAAGCTGTGGTTATTAAGCAATGTGTCCTGAAGTAGTGTGTGTATTTCTAGATAGAATTAGGTTAATAGCAGAGAAAGGGTGCGAGAAGACCAGGAGGAAGAGAGTAGGTATTTTTGATGACCTGACCCAACTAGGTCTGTGATAAGTAGAAGCCAACTTGATTCTTCCCTGGGTCTATAGTTACTGCTCGGCAGAGGTTAGTCATCACAAAGCGACTCAGTGCCTCATGATGTGGAATCAGTATGAATGAAGTAAACACTTTACTGTGCCTTCAGTTCCAGGTGAAATAGGGCTCATGGCTGCTATAGGTTTAGAAGTTCTTTCATGTAGGAGAAGTTTTGTGGAGTTTTTTTATTGCTTGGTCAGAGGAGTACAGTCTTAAGTTAGTCTACAATAAGAAATTGATACTGCTTTGACATGTGATTCATATTTTTTGACGCTGATAGAACGCACAACAATTTTAGCATGTATGTTGGCATGTTAAAGAGAAGTTGCTAGTGACATAATAAGTTATCATGGCATGAAGAGCAATATCAGTCTCCCAGCTGGTTCCTATAGAAGTTCAGAAGTTGTATTTACTGAACCATTCCCTACTGCCTAGGAAAACGATTACTTAATCAGTGGATACACCCTCTATAGTCCTTTACCTGGATGTAATGTGTTGAAAGAGTCACCCTTTCTCTGCATTGGAAGGAGCTAAAATATATTCTCCATCTGAAGTAACAAGGCTGATACTAAACAGGAAGGAGAAAAAAGCTGACCTCGCTTACTTCCTGGTTCTTGCCTGCTTCACCTTTGCAATGCAACGTGTCCTGAATCTGAGAACTTGCTTTTATGGTCTCAGAAGAATAAGCCTTGTAAATTACACTTCATGTAAGTGAAAACTGAAAAGTTTGCAGAATATATGTATATATTTTTTAGCATAAATCATTATAAATGCACATGCTTCTAATACGACCGGCCTGTGTATTGGAGAAGTAAGTTTTAAGTATTTCGATAGAACAGAAGCTGTTAGCTTTCCCTCTGAAGTCATGACCTCTGTACTCTTGAACTTGGTTTCAGGAATTTTACTGTCTCACTGATGTGCACTGTGGCACAATGGCCTGTGGTGAGACAGCATCAAGCTGGCACGCTTACAGTCCAGTTACAAATAGCATGATCCAGCTAGCAGCTAGAATTGAAATTGTTTAGCTCTGATTTTTCCATATGTACAATGTACATTCTTACATATTTCATTGTATGTTGTCTTGTTTGTCTACAAATCATGTTTAGGTATTTCTCATGTGCATTTTTCTCCCCAGTTGGTGTTTCATTAGACTTCTGGAGAGTGCATTCATTTGATCTTCGAGTTATAAGGGCTTGTGGGTAGTCTCATGGATAAGCCGTGTATATTCTGTCTATCATTCTTGGTTCAGTCAGATTACAGGCCTTGTTTTTTCGGACAGTTGGCATTATGCTTCCCAGTAGAAGACCTCCACAGTAGCTGACAGCTTCCCACTGCTTGCAGTAGATGCTTCTTTAATTATTCAGGCTTAGATCTAAAGATATTTTCTACTATTTTTGCATGGCTGTATCCTAATGTGGAAGGGATGAGTGAACTGTAAACAAACAAAACTGTATCATATCCAGAACCTGTACTTCCACATAGCCTTATGCTTAAATATCATATGATTGTCCCTTTTGTAAGCATAGTGTCTTTCAGTTGGCTGTTCTCCATTTGTACTTAATTATGGTGTGTGGAGGCTATGCTGCCTCCTCCATTCCAAAACACAGCCGTACTGCGTAGTACTACATTAAATCAGTCATAGCCAATCAAAATTCTGAATATCTGTCATTTTATTATGTTATTTATATTTTAAAAGGCAAATTTTAGGTGGTGGTTACATATTTAGAATTATAATTCATTTTCTAAAACCAGAATTTTTTGAGCAATGATGTCAGAAGTGTCCTAATTGTGTAGGATTCAATGTGTCAGTCTTTGCTAGGAGCCAGTGTTCTTTTAAAAAAACAATTCTTTAGATCATTAACAAATAAGTCGTAAATCATATGTATAAGTAGAAGCAAATAAAAGTGTTTGGACTCCCATTTATTCTACATGTGATGCATTTTTTTGGTGCCTAATCTCTAATTTTGTACTTCATAAAACTCACAGCAGAAGCTCGTTCCTTTACATAACTCAAAAACAAGTTTACGTTCATTTAAACTTTTTAGAGAAATCTTTTTTTCATGCATACAGAATGCATTCACTAAATGTATATGTGGCTATGACTTGAGAGTGTTAAAGTAGCTGTTGCACAGTTTATTACCTGCCGCTGTTTATCATTGATTCATAAGGGAAGCTGGACATTTTGCTGCTTCTATATCTGATGTCCTTTATAACTTTAGTACAAGTGATTTTACTATAAATTAGAAATTGAATTGTATTTTTTCAGTGCTTGTACAGTAGTAGGAGATTATTTTCAATATGTTGCCTATTTAGAAAATACTTTACATTTTTTAATAGTTTTCTTTTTTTTCCTCTTCTCTACAATGTTTGTAGGGTACTTTTCCACGTGGCATAGACATTATAACTGCAGCTGATTATTTTGCTGTTGGTAACAGAGTTAACTGTTATCTGACTATAAGGTAAGTTTTTTAATGCTTTTCTAAACGTAAAGGACCTCTTTTATTTAATGAAATATTTGATTGTTTGATCTTACTGAATATTATGCTTATTATTGTTGTTTTTTAATACATGAAAAATTTTATTTCTCTTATTTCTGCATCAAACTGCTAATTACACATAAGACATGGTGAAAACGCGACCATGACATTCCTCCAACTCATCTATGTGATCTGTTACTTTATATATACGGTGAAAGTGAAGGATGCAGTCAAGAGGCAATATTTGTGGGTGTCACAAAACTGTCTAGGCTGGCAAAGATTAGAGAAGATTAGGGAATTTTGAAGAGTTGGAGCAAAAGGAGAGGCTGTTATGATGGCAGATAGACTCCGATATGGGTAAAAAACAACAACAACAACAAGAACAACAAAAAACAAAACCACAAACTTTGCACAAGTTGTTGAATTTGTTGTATCTACATACACCCTTAATTTGAATGCTTATATTTTTCAGAGATAGCTCAGCGAAACTCTAACCAAAGTATACAGCAGTTTTGAAAAAACAAACTGATCACTGCAGGATGGAGTTGCCAAAGAATGTTATGGGAAATACCGATACTGGTGTGGTGCTGTTATAAATCAGTGGCTTGTATTGATATACTGTGTTCTGTTCTGGTCAGCTATCTGAAAATACAACAAAGCTGAAGTAAGGGGAATTCAGAGGCAAGCTGGGTGCACAGGATGACTAAAATGAACAAAAGATTGCACTTCCTCATGAGAAGATGAAAAAGACTGAGGGCTGGGTCCTAACTTCAGTTGTCTGTCTAAGACAGACAGTCTAGCCTAGATGTCTAGCCTCTCTCTGTACTCGAAGCAAAGAGACAGGCACCTACAGAAGGTGATTCAGACCATTTTAAGATAGGTAAGATAAATTGCAGTATGGAGTTGCATGTTGCTCTCAGAAGCCAACAGGTTAGAAAGGTTCGAAGAGATTAGAGTCTTGGGGAATAGAAATAGCAAACAGGTATATGATGGTTTACGCTCTGTTGCCGGTTTCGTAACTTCCAATGAATTTTTTTTTTATAAGGATAATTTGCACCGGATGTCTCTATCGTCTTGGCTGTTTTTTTATTAATTTGTCCACCTTCATATTGTCCATTTTGTGTATAATCATTCCAGTCTGTTAATATCTTCACCTTTTACCTACTGTCTTTCCTTCCATGGTCCACACCCTCCTCCTACACTCTTCCCCAGACCTCCTGCCTACTGAGCCGAGATGGGGAAATGCAGGGGCTTGGTATTCGCTGCTGCTCTAGATTGGTAGAACGTCAATAGAATTTTTGGAAGCCTGGCTTTCTGTACTGGTTAAAAAAATTGAAAATATTTAAAATTGGCACACACAGTTTTTATTTTTCTCTCTTTTATAATTTTGGTTTGGAGGTTAATTTTCTGCTTACTTCCTGAGAGCTGAATTGTTAATTTTTCTCTCAAATGTTCATTTATTACTCCTTTCATTGTGATTTCCAGGGTTTTTGTAAGAGCGTTACTTACCTAAGTGAAAATATTTTTCCTGTTGATTTCTTTCATCAGTTCTTGTGCCATTCTGTAGGCTGTGCAACAGAAAGAATAAATTTGTAAATTCTTTATAAATAATCGTATGCAGTTAGTAGCATGATTCCTTGAAACCATGTTCAGTGTTATTAATCAAGTTCTTTGTAAATTATGTGTCATCTCATTCATTATATTACTTGTTAAAATCTTCACCACTTTGCTTTTCGAGCAGGATGTAATTATTTGTGTCGATACTTAATGATTTCCTTATTTTTGTCTGAGTAACATCAAAGCAAAAGTGCATAAGCATATATTTGGCTGCACAGAAAACATGCATCATTATGATGTGGTAGGAAGAATGGACCTTTCTGATCAGTATGCCTTAAGGTGGTGTAATTGTTTACGTAGCTGGAAAAAGATACTTGAGGTTCATATTCCAGATCTAGAATCTTTAGCTGTGTCTACCTCACCGAGATTAAAAAAAAAAAAAAAAAAAATCCTGGGGCACTGTTTACCAGTACAATGCCGCTATGTGAAAGGAAGCTGTGCAGGTGTGAAAGTCTGTGCTAGTGAAGCTACTTTGAGCAGTAAAGGCTTGATAAATATGTGTCAGTTTCTACAGCTGAATGTTTTTGGTTAATAAATGATGATGTATTCTTCTAGAGAAACAGTATCGTACATATTTTTAGATGTATGTGCTGTGTGTGTGTGTGTATAGTTGCTTATAGCCTTCCAAATCTGAATATTTTTATGCAAGCTTTTCATGCTGACTGTCCTTTGGAAACTTTTTGCTGAACGTTTTTTGGAAGATTCAGCTCAAATATGTTAATCTATTTCTGAGAATGAAGGTAGAGGAAACCTATTTCCTATTTTGTATGAACTGGGAGTAGAGAGACTGTGATTTCAGGAGTTCTGGGCTATGTGAAAGTAGAGTTAAGAAAGAAACTTCTTAATCTAAATAGAGAGCAACATTATCAGGAAGGCTAGAATTGTATAAAAGCCTACTTGTATAAAATACTCAGCAGGAGTCAAAAGCTGGGGGCTCTAACTAAAGATAGTTATTAACTAAAACTGGAAGTGAGATTGGGCTACAGACACAGTCCAAGAGATCCAACTTTGATGAGCTGTGCAAGGACATTCAGAGTAAAACGGTTTGAAAGAGTGGTGGGCGCTAAAACTAAGATCCAAAAAGCAACGCTGAAAAGGAGAGGAGAATTCAGCTATGGTAGAGGAAATGTGAATGTTCAGCCAGAACAGAGAATGGAACAACAGAGCAATGAGTTTTACCATTTCTCTGCTGTCCGTCAATCCAGCTGGCAGGCTGTGTCTAATCCCCCTCCAGGGCTCGCAGCAGCAGCAGGTGGTACTTCTGTATTGTGTGTTGGCTCAAGTGACTGAGGTCTGTGCTGTGGATTTAAGGATTCCTGTTCTTCTGATGAATTACATAGATATCACTGCGTTAACATGGAACAGTATTTAGTTTTTACTTTTGTTTTGTTTCCAATTACATGCATGTATATTAACAAAACACTATTATGGTTGCAAAGTTAATCAGTCAAAAGATATGAAAAGGTGAAATTAAGGTAATCCATGTGTCCTTAATTTTGTCCTTTTGTGCGTGCCGTTTTGACACGCACATTCTCCTGGTTGTTTAGCTTTCCGAGATTATGTAACGTACATCAAATGTACTGAAAAAACATTTCACTTGACTTCTGTTGACCTTAGCTTTCAATAGTTGATGCTTCTGAAGATCGGAAAGCAAGTGTGACTGTAAAGTCAGGTAATTATGCAGGCTGCCTAGCTAATTACTT
>VXAL01009063.1:0-11764 GCA_013399475.1 Chauna torquata
TGTGGTGCCCAAAGCTGCACATAGTACTTGAGGTGAGACCGCACCAGCGCTGAGCAGAGCAGGACAATCGCTGTAAAGTGTCTCCAGGATATGTATCTATGTACATCAGCTGATTTTTAAGGACTAAGATAAGCCTTATGTCTTCTCACTGCTGGCATTGCTTAGTAAGGAGGAAGATTTGCCAGACAGGTTATATTTGCAACCCTAAGGCCGTGTGATATGTGGTATTGGCAACCATACCAACTCCAGCCTGAGGTGGGGGAACTCCTGATGCTGAGAAATACAAGGCAATATCTCATCATTTCAGGCTGAAGTCTACATGGTTCAGGGTAGTTTATCGTGGTTAGAATAGAGTAGAATAGAATAGAATAGAGTAGAATAGAATAGAATAGAATAGAATAGAATAGAATAGAATAGAATAGAATAGAATAGAATAGAATAGTTGGAAGGGACCTACAAAGATCATCTAGAGGATGTAAACTGCCTGACCACTTCAGGGCTAACCAAAAGTTAAGGCATATTATTGAGGGCGTTGTCCAAATGCCTCTCGAACACTGACAGGCATGGGGCATCAACTGCCCCTCTAGGAAGCCTGTTCCAGTGTTTGAAACAGGTTTTAGCTAGTAATTTTATTGTCATAATTAAAATACATATTATTTAGCAAGACTTGCTATATGATATTAAATGGGTTTAGAAAGATGTAAATTGATATGAGCACTCTCCCTTTCTATTACATCACAGAACTGCTTGATTTCTGAGTCAGGGAGAGTCTTTCACAATCCCTTTTCCTGTTCAAACTGCATTTACCTGACTGTCAGCCAACTAACAGTTCCCTGTATCAGATCACAACTGCCTGCAATGAACTCAGAACATGAGAGAGGAGAAAAAGAAGCTGCTTGTTCTCCTGAATGGATCTCTTAAACACGAGGCTCATGTGGTACCAGCAGAACGTCAGCGGCTCCATCCACTGCTCTTGCGTTGGTTTTTAAGAAGTACGGCCCTCAACTGAGTTCAGCCGTGCTGCACCCACAAGCCTATGGTTGAGAACCGCAATGCAAAGCCGAAGAGGGAGCAGTCTGGTTTGTGAGCTGCTTTGAAAATTCTTGACCAAGTGGAATTACTTGTTTATTCTTATATCTTCTTTAGCAAGTGGCCACAAGCACTTTTTTTTTTTAGTTCTTCATCAGAGAAAAATTGCTGTTCTACTGCTTGTTTTGGGCATAGGGAAAAACAAGTGGGGGCTCTGTTTGTTTTTTTGGGATGCATCTGAGCTCCTCCCATCTGAAACAAGCGTAACTGAACAGTGAGCAACTGCCCCACTGGGGCTTCTGATTTGTTTTCTGTAGTTGGCTGAAGTCTTTAAAGGCTTTTTCTAGCATAGGGGAAACGTGATACATTGATTCAATTTGAAAATCCTCGGATATTATCACTACACTCCATCTTGTGGAAGAGGCAGCAGCACATCTTAAAGTGATCCTACAGTGGTTTTTTTGTTTGTTTGTTTGTTCTTTTTGAGTAATTAAACCTAACAATGTCTGGTTCTTGCTGCCAAAGCAGGGAACTACAAATAGCTGTGGATACAAGAAGGATATAGGAAGGATGATTCGCTGTCAAGACGCAATGAACTTCCTCCACAGTCTTAAAACATCTCTTCAGAGCTCATTATTTCACTGACAAATTTTTATATCCTTACTGTTTGAGACTGTGCTATGACTAGCTACTGAGAGGATTAGCACTCCTCTAGCACTCTGCATACAGTAATACGCAACCTGTGTATACTGTTTAATTGGAAAAAAAAAAAAAACTTTTCAGGTAATATGGATAGAGGAATTTCATCCCTGAGTAAATGCTAAATCTTGCCTGGGCACTTTAATTGTCAATCTACCTAATTGTACCCAATAGATCTGTGTGAATGTCCTTGGATTTAGGTATGAGCTTCACATCTCTTTGTTTTAGGAAGGAGCTTTAGGAAAGTATTAAAGGGTGCAATCTGAACAGAGGTGCCAAAGCAGAAAGGAGCCTGTTTTCAAGGTGAGGCTGCCAAGGAACCCCCAAGATTTGGGTGAGTTATTATAAGGCTGAAGAAGCCTACTGAAAAAGACAGGCAGGTGGAGCAGTGGCAGTGATCTATGGGGTTATGTGGCTGGGGTAAAGGCTCTACTAAGCACAATTGCTTTGTAGGGAACTGTTTTTAGTTTGGTGTGGGTCCGGGGGGTGGGGTAGGGTGGGGGCTGAATTGGGGCTGCTGCAGNTTGTTGTTGCTTTTACACTATAATAAGTAAAATAATCTAGCTGTATCTAGGAGACTGTATTGAGGACTACCATCTGTCTTACCAAAAAACAAATGATGAGGTGCTCTCTGCCCTTCTCAGACTGGGTGTCGTGGCTTTTGACCTTTTTTCCCCTGATGTTCAGTGCTGTTTTGGGAAATCAGAATAGGAACTAAGACAACAGCTGTGAACCATTGAAAAGGTATATTCATACATATTTGTGTCTGGCTGGGTGCAGAGTAAATTGAGCAACATATCTGGATTCACAGCTATAGAAAGGTTAACCTTATAATAGTTGCCCTAGGACAAGCTTGAAGAGAAAGCCGTTTAACTTTAATGAATAACTTAAAATACAAAGGCCTAGTTATTCCAGCTGTTCCTTGGACAGAAGAAAAAAAGATTTTGTTGAGAAAGGATTGCAGAAAAGCTTAGTCATTCAGACCCAAAGAAGCAGGGAAAAACAGGTCTTGCGCAGCAAGAAGCCAGGAGGAAATTCAGTCGTACAAACAAAGATTCTCTCAATTATCTCACCCCAGCAGCAGGCTCCACAAGGAGGTTAAATTTAATTAGCAGAAGTGAACTGTGCTTTAGTTTTTTTCCAGAGCTCTTCCCTCTCTTGCACTAGCACTAATACACTTGCCTCTCCTCATGACACGGTGTGGAACAGCAATGCCAAACCAAGTGCTGGCATTTTTTGTTTCTTTTACCAAGGAGGGGCTTGGACAGCGCAGCTGCCAAACTGCTGATTGCCGGTACACTTTCCTGCTCCCAACTTTGCTAAGTCTGGCAGGGTAAAATCGATCTCTTTTAAGTAACGCCTTAGTGCAACCCAGGCCATGAAGTGTCTCTTGCTGTCTGCTATGGTGATAGTGGAGACAGGTTTCATTAATTCCAGAGGATACCAAGGGCAGGGAATCTTTGTTGATTACAGTATTTGTTAGGTGTTTCCTGGCTTGTTGGTCATTTTCCTAGAGCAATGAGTCATCACTTCATCACTGTGCTGATTACATTAAATTGTTATTATTACAATGTAACATAACACTTAGCTAATTTACTTTGTATGCCACTGTCAGAATGCTTCAGTTGTCACTTGAAAGTGTCTTACATGAGCATTTCAGCCTTATTTTGACTTCTTCTGATTATTCTATTCATATTTATGATATCTAACCCTGTTCAGTGATGATTTCCAGTATAATATGTAAAAACTCAGAGAAAATGGTCAGGCCTTTTTATGAAACCAGCAGTATTGTTTGAAGAGAAATCAGGCTGTAACATGTCTGTTCTTCACCTTTAACTAAAATTCAACCTCAAAAGTTTTTTCTTATAGAGCAAGCCAAATAGTAATGTTGAATGGGGGGGGATGACTTCCACAAAAGAAAAAGTCCTCTTCTTAGAAGCATCAGATATGGGTGACAAAACAATGCAGTTAGATTTTGTTTCTTAACAGTAACAAGAAATCATGCAGATAAACAGAAAAAAAAAATCAAGTGTTGAGAGACTTTATATTTGCACTTATTTTATTAATCAGTTAGATATAAGCTGTATACGTCTCCAAAGGAGTCTTGAATTTCAAGGCTTCTTCTGAACTTTGTACCCTGAAGAAAAGTAAGGCTTCAAAATTTGGTTTCTGATATATCCAAAATAAAAAAAAACTTTATAATCCTTTTTACCTGTTTTGTCATTGTAATGGAATGAATCTGAAGACATGAAAAAGCAGGTAGGAAACATGAAAAGGCCAGGCTGGATGAGGCCCTGGGCTACCTGATCTAGTGGGTGGCACCCCTGCCCATGGCGGGGGGGTTGGAACTGGGTGATCTTTAAGGTCCCTTCCAACTCAAGCCGTTCTATGATTCTATCTATGAAACACAGCATAGTGTAACAATGAAGGGACAGCAGCAACGTCTGACCTTGGTGGGGTTATTCATGTGCTTGAAGTTAAGAGTATCTTGGTCCGCCCATATGGGGAATGCAAGTAAGCTTACCGCATTAACTGAGTAGTGAAGAAAGGCTGGATGAGTAAGGATTATGGTGAAAAAACAGACTGCTATTTTGAAATGGAAATGTATGACATTTATGTGTGAATTGATGCAGAAGGCTTGCAAACTGGAGTTGAGTTTGAAGTGTAGCATGAAAATACTTTCACATCTCTCTACAGATATAGGGTCCTCTAGAGCTGCTTTTGCAGTGGAGCAAATATCAACTAGTCATGTCCTCACAGCTTCAGTACTTTGTTTTCTGTCCTGGTTTTATTCCGAGAGGAAGACAGAGAAAGAGAAAGCGTTTGAACAAAATTCGTCATTTGTCATTACTTTTATTATGTAATTTCAGCTATGCCCACGCATTCAGTGTCTTGTCTTCTCTTTTGCCCCTCTGACTACTATTGAAGTCATTCCTCTTTTATTTCTCATAGAAAAAATGAAAAGATGGTCAACAAACCTCGTAAATTCACCTTCCTCTCAAAGGCCATTTGCTGCTTCAGTTGCTACTGTTTGTCTTTGAAGCAGGGTAGACCAAAGCCCTGTTGCATCAGTGCGCCATACACACTGCCTCAAAAAAATTGTTTTGGGAAAATTCAGCATTCTGCTTCTGATCTATAAGGCACTGAAGTGTCTGGGCTGTGACTCCATCCTTTAACAATTAGTTCTGAAGCTCGTGGAGGCTAAGGACGTGGCTTGGAGTAGTCTCCAAAGTGATATTTTTCCCCTGAAACTCAACTCTGAGAACAATGTATCTTCATCCCAGTTCCCGATTTTAAGAAAAGATTCTTAACACTTCTCTTAATTGATAGTCTCCAGTAAGAACCAACTATCCTTTCCTTGTACTTAGTCTGCTGGACACTGTTATTTCAGATATTAGCAGGGAGGCTATGTCCAGTGTTACAGAAATCGATAAATTCTTTGCAATGTTTATTTTTTTTTCTTTAAACTAGGAACCAGGGGCAAAAAATCTAGATGGACAGACTTCCTAGAGAGGAACTATGAACGTTTTTCCCCACTCTCTGCCCTTCCTTCCCTCCAAGTTTGGTGTTTCCCTGCAGGGGGTGTAATAAAAGTCTTTGCCACCATCCAGCTCCCAGCTGTGTCTGGTTTTGTGTCTGAACTTCAGAACTGCAACCCTGAAGACCGTTCAGTCAGCTGCCACCTCTGCTGGGAGGTCCTGGATTTCCCTTGCCCCTGAGGTGTCACGTGTGCCCCAAAGTCCTCAGGGCTGGTGGGACTGAACGCCTGGTTCTTAAGCTGACTGGCATCTGGCTGAGAGGGGAGGCAGTCTCAGAACTGGCACCAGCACTGGTCTCTGCACTTGCTTTTTAAAAAGGTGTGAATCCTGCTGCGAGGACTACTTGTTTTTCCTCCAATGACTAGCTGATGCAAAATTATACGTGGATATTTTAACTGGGTTTGAAACTCAGATTTCCCTCTGGGCCACATCACACATGAAGTGTCATTCATTCATGTCTTTGCCCTCTTTCTTTTTTCTTCCCTCTCTCCCCTCGGTCTTTCTTCACTGCCGAGGAAATCTAGCCTGACAGTTGGAGAGCTGGTGGTTCAGCTCATCCTCTCATACACTGATTCAAGTCCTTTCAAGTGAGGTGGGAATTTAAACGGGGCCTCTCCACATCTGAACTGCTCTAACCACGAGGCTGCATTAGAAATGGTTGTGGGGTACCAACACCCATGTTTTAAGTATGACCATGCACTTTTTTCAGAAAGAAAAGGGAGGGAAAAAGTGGTCCTACCTTGCTTCAGGAGGGATTTCTAGGCCTGGGGATGCTGAGGGGAAAAAGGAATGAGATATAAAATCTCCGTTTCTAGTATTTCAGCAGTGTCTGCCCAGAATAATGTTTGGACCATGTTTTGGACCATGGTGTCAGGAGCTCCAATCTTCATAAGGCTTTGAAAAGAAAAATAATATACTGCAACCTAACATGTGGTTCTGGACCTCATTCAGAACAACAACAACATCAAATATGAGAAGATGTCTACAGAGCCTAGTTAACCTTTGGGACATCTTTCTGAAGGATGATGTACTTTTTTAAAGCACTTGGCTTTAAAAGGGGCTTAGAGAAACTAGTGGAAGAAAAACACTTTACTGGCTCTTACATACTACAAGAGTTAGCATACTGTGAGGCTAGCCCAGGAGTACTGTTACCCTATACACAGGAGGCGTGGCTGCGTGCTTGTCTGTTCTTTCACTGTTGGTTGTCCAAGCACCTTTTATTCAGTTTCATTTTTTCCTTAGGACTATAGTCTCCCTTATGACCTTTCTTAATTTGCTTGCTCCTAGCTGTGCAGCTACTGGTTTTCCTGGGCAGCAGTTCAGCATGGACACTGGAAAAAAGCAGTGATGGGTTTCACTAGCAGCTTGTTCAGCTCCTTCTCTTTGCAGATGGTGAGATGCTGGCAGTGGAGGATGATTGTGGGAAATCATACTCCCAGCCAGCTTGAGAATCTCAGCCATCAAGTACCTCCAGCATGAGGGCTGGGTACCCTAGAGCACCAGCTCTGCTCATTTTGGTTGCTTGTTCGTTTGGTTCCTGAGGGGCAAAAGTATACCTGAACCACAGGGACCTGGAGCCCAGTGCAGGAAGAGTGAGACTTGGCATTAGCTCATGCTTTACCACCCAGCTTTCCACGGCCCAACTGTCTGATCTACCTGCTGTCCTCTCTTGCAAGGGATGAAGACTTGGGCAGATGGATTTCCGGTCTGACCTGGAATGGATGTTGTGTTCGCTCTGCATCCTGAAGACACTTGAAAATTGGACGGTGTTAGTCCTTTTTTGGAGTTCTATCCTGGCATGGCACATGACAGAAATAGGAGATAAAAGTAAAAATCAGAAGGCCTGAAAACAGAGTTTCACTCACTAAGCCAATTGGCAAGCATTTATTAGCATATGCCTCCCAATACTAGGTATAATCTATTGTGCTAAGGTCCTCATTAAATCCTAGTTTCACCTTTTGAATACAATGTTGTCTCAGTGCTTCCAAGCATAGGATAATTTTAGAGGAGCTCCTACTGTTTCTGATAACTCAAAAATAGAAAGTAGAACAGTAAAATGCTACCTGACACCAAAGTACAGAAGTAAGAGACAGAGAAACAGTGTTATTATTACTTTCTAGCAGATTTAAATTCTGCTCAGTTTTTTCACCCAAATTTTGGTTTCATTAGGACTTCACACAAGCTTAAGATGAGGTGAATTTGGCATCATGTATTCTGAAAAAGAACAGGAGAGGATGCAGCACTTTCCTTATACTTGGAAAAGTAATATGTTCTTGATTTTAATAACATCTAATTCTTCATATTATTGATTAGGAATTAGAACCTGCTGAGTGGCAGTGTGCTGTCCATTTCAAATTTACTAACATCTATGCCTTTCCTGCTGGCACCGGTTGGACTTCTTGGTTAAAACAAATGTTTTAAGTAAAATCTAAGTCATGAATTGTCTTTCGTCAAGATTGTTTTGTCATTTATTTAATAGGCATTTTCACAACAGTTGTAAGCTGATTTCCAATACTGGCAGTAAACTTGAAATAGGAGAGAACAGGAAAAGGAAGCTTCTCTCAAATGAATCTCTGAAACATGAGGCCAGTGTGATGCCAGCAGTTCAGTAGCGGGGATCTTGATTTTCTGGTTTTGATTTTTTGGAGGTGCAGAGCACCCATCATCCTTAACTGAGTTCAGCCACCCACCACCTATAAGTACACGTTTAAGAAGCACAGTGCAGATCCAAAAGGAAGCATTTCTGCTCACTGGCTGCTTTAAAAATTCTTCACCATGTGCTTCACCTGGAGACTGCTCAGCAAACTGAAGGGTCCAGAGAAACCTCATGTTTCCTGTATTGAAGACTTTGATCACACAAAGGCATTTCATTTAATTTGTTTGTCATTTTAAATAGCTTGTGTGACCTCAAATTGAAAAGCAAAGCGTATGGATGTATACAAGGTGACACTGTGATGGGACATCTAATAAACTATTGCAGAGGGCAGCACTCAGGTCCTTGCTTCTGGGTGCCCACTTCAGCCTTCTTGGCAAGTGCAAAGCACTAACAACCATGCTGTTCCCCCATGAATTGGTCTTACCTGATAACTAATCTTGGGGAAGGCAAGTGGCAGAGGACAAGGCAAGAGGAAGCAGGTTAGTATTCCTCAGAGATTGCTCACTGTCCGTCACTGTGATCTGAGCACACAGGAGGGAGATTGGGCATATGCGCTCAGGACTGGGCAAAGGGCAAGACTGTGCCCTTTCACCAGTAGTTCGTGCTTAGATTACCTGTTAGCAATTGTATCTCCGGCTTGCTGTCCTTTCCTCCCACTCCCAGCTGTATATTCACACTCCCTTCATGTTCAGCCAAAGACACACAGGGAGCTGGCTCAGCAAGCTGGTCCCCCAGGAAAACTTTTTGGCAAGTGATCTGCAAGCTCAGCAACCTCAGGTGTCTTCCTCCTCAGTGGCCCACGTGTCAGTGCCACCAAAAGGGAGAAGCTGGGACCACAGAAGCCCCGAATTAGATTGTGCCCCGTGAGAAATCCCCTTAGAAGCCAGAAAGCAGACGCAGCTAAACTAAGCTGACTGCTGGCTGCCACTGCCCCAGACAGGGAAACTGGTGATTGCTGCACATTTCCTTCTTCATCCCCATCCTAATCCTGACTCACTCCCCGCTGTCCCCTTGCCTCCAGTCCCAGCAATGCTAGACCTAACAGTGGACAGATGGATGAATGGGACAGCTAGCTGATCCAATAGAAAAAAATTATTTCCACCCTCAAGAAAAGACTTTTCTGCTCTATTAACCAGCTGAGTCAACACACCCTGCACCCCCACCATCACTAAGTCTCTACGATGCAAGAGAAGCTGGAGGGGAGAAGGAGGAGTGGAGGAGAACTGCTCCTTTCAACTGTTAGATTGGCATAGCCTTAAAACGAAAAGACACTGTGTCTCTCGTAGTTTGTAAAGTGAAGACGAAAGTGGGTGTAAAAGGGTGCCATTTAGGCTTTCAGAGGTATTGAAGCAATGATTGCATGGATTATATTTTAGGAGCAGTATTGGCTGAAACCATCCTGGTCCTGCTCCAGCTTTGACACTGCAGAGTAGATGTTTGTAAGGCTGCTTGCAGAACTGAACTCTGGGGGATTGACCCACTCAAAAATATTTAAAATTTTGTTGTTTTTTTTCTGTAGCTGGACCAGCTAAAAACACAGCTCACTGTGAAACCTCACCTAGGCTGGCATAATAGTTCTGTGAAATGCGAAAACTGCTTACACCAATTTAAGGTTTGCCACTGTCAAATATGTAGCTGCAATCTGACTGCACATCTTCAAACGAGTCTTGGGCTCCTAAATATCTGCAGCAGAATAGATCTAAAGAGACAGTCTTATATTGTCCTGAGGTTGCTCCACAAGTGGTGGCCAGGAAGGCCGATGGCATCCTGGCCTGCATCAGAAATAGTGTGACGAGCAGGAAGTGATTGCCCCCTTGTACTCAGCACTGGTGAGACCACACTTCAAGTATGTGTTCAGTTTTGGGCCCCTCACTACAAGAAGAATATTGAGTTGCTGGAATGTGTTCAGAGGAGAGCAGTGAAGCTGGTGAAGGGACTAGGAACTGAGTTATGAGGAGCAGCTGAGGGAACTGGGGTTGTTTAGTCTGGAGAAGAGGAGGCTGAGGGGAGACCTCATTGCTTTCTACAACTGCCTGGAAGGAGGTTGCAGTGAGGAGGGTGTTGGTCTCTTTTCTCACGTAGTAGGTGATAGGACGTGAGGAAACAGCCTCACGTTGTGCCAGGGGAGGTTTAGATTAGATGTCAGGAAAAATTTTTTGCAACAGGCTGCCCATGGAGGTGGTGGAGTCACCATCCCTGGAGGTATTTAAAAGACATGTGGATGGAGTGCTTAGGGATCTGGTTTAGTGGTGGACTTGGTAGTGTTAGGTAATGGTTGGATTTCATTATCTTGAAGGTATTTTCCAACCTAAATGACTCTATGAGTCTATGATTCTATGATTCTATGAAGATGATAGGTGGTGATTTGCTGCAGAACTCAAAGGCATAAAGGAAATAATTCTTACAACTTGCTTTCCTGTATTTGTGTGGTGCCAATAACTCTGCTTTCCATAAATGGACAAAAAGCCCAGAAGACAGGAGTGGAAGCACAGGATTCCCTCGACACCATGATCTTATGGTAGAGCAGAATGAGTTTGTATGTAAGTAGCAAAAGGATTTCATTAGATTTAGAAAATACTGTAATATATTTCTCATGTGAAATGGCACAAGAGAGGTCATTTCAAGTCAGGACAATATGATAATTTGAATGTGACACCAATATATACTGTCCTCATCTAGCGCAAAGCTTCCACCTTTAGCTTCGGCTTCAATTCTGCACTAATCAGCTTGCTTTTCCATTTTCTACTGCAGGAAAAGCAAACTCAAACTTCAGTTTCTTAAAGAGGGGCCTCAGCTGCAGTAGAGGAGTACGTAGGTACTGGTATTTTTGTAATAACTTCCTGTTGTAACTATCAGATAACCTTTAAATACTGTACTTCAGTTATCAAAATCATCCCAATTACATAAAAGAGCTTAACAATTTGTACAAATCAGAAATGTAAGAACAGGATGCTTATATGACAAGTTGAAATAATTTTGTGATTACATTAACCAAAGCTTTTTGGAAAAGCAGCTTCCTAGGAATAACTGAGTTTCTTGCTGTTCTGTCACATTCAGAATAGATTTATATCTAATCCAGTTACTTTATCTGATTTTCAATAGAACCTTTATGGTACATATTGATATCTTTGTTTTTAAAACAATTATTTTCACTGATAATGTGGGAATTTAAGTAACAGTCTATATTTTCAGCAGGTGCGTTGGGGTACTTACACTATAGTAAAACTAGCTGAGATGACTTTCAAATGTCTTAATGGAGGAAACTATCTACAGTGCAGGGTCTGAACATGCAGTGTGTTTTGCACAACTACATTCTCTAGGAAAAATATAATAAAACAGGACTTTTACCACAAAACTGTATTGGATTTACATGGTAAAGGTTTGGCAGCAGGGGGGCCCCAGGGGTGGCTTCTGTGAGCAGAGCCCAGAAGCTGCCCCATGTCAGATAAGAGCCAGCTCCAGCCGGCTCCAAAAGGGACCCGCTGCTGGCCAGAGCTGAGCCAGTGAGCGATGCTGGTTGTACCTCTGGGAGAGCAGATTTAAGGAAGGGAAAAGACTGCTGGGCAACAGCAGGTGGGAGAGAGAGGGAGGAGTGAGAAAATGTGAGAGAAACAGCCCTGCAGACACCAAGGTCAGTGAAGGAGGAGGGCAGGAGGTGCTCCAGGCGCCAGAGCAGAAGTTCGCCTGCAGCCCGTGGTGAGGCCCATGGTGGAGCAGGCTGTCCCCCTGCAGCCCATGGGGTACCACATGGAGCAGATCTCCACGCTGCAGCCCATGGAGGAGCCCACGGAGGAGCAGGTGGATCTGGCCTGAAGGAGGCTGCAGCCCATGGAGAGCCCCC
>VXAL01009063.1:11958-34464 GCA_013399475.1 Chauna torquata
TTTTAGTTTCTCACTGCTCTAGCCCGCTAGTGATAGTAATAAATTATATTAATCTCCCCATGTTGAGTCTGTTTTGCCCGTGATGGTAATTAGTGAGTAACCTGCTTGTCCTTATCTCAACCCTTGAGCCCTTGTCCATCGTATTTTGTCCCCCTCTTCCTTTGAGGAGGGGGAGTGAGCGAGCGGTTGTGGTGGACTTTATCTGCCCAGCAGGGTAAAACCACCACAAAGACACTTTTTTGATGTGACAAGTTTTGTATTACAAAATCTAATTCTGTGTATCATGTTAAAATTTTTGTCATTTGCTCACCACTAAATTTTATTTTAACATCGGCTATAAATCAAGATGGACAACATAGACGTATTTATTTAAAAAAATCTGAATTCTTCTCATTCAGAACCAAAGACAATGCCCCATGAACCTAGTGTTATAAAGTGACCTCTATAATAAAACATATTTCTGAACTGCTAACCAATGACTTCAATGATGCTTCATAGTATTCTCAAACTAAATAAAAATAATGGCAAAAAACTCATTTATTGAAAGAGAGCATTAGAGTGAGCAAGGCAAGCAACTTACCACTGGGAAAAATATGTGTTGGAATCCTCCTCTGTAAATTAGACTTCTATGAATTAAACTTCAGCAGAGAAATAGTGAGTTTAAAACAAACTTTTGCATTTAATGGATTTAATAAGAACATAAAATTTTTATGGTGGTATTGCAGATAGTTTTCAATTATCTCTTAAAAAGATACTACCCTATTTTGATTACATCCGGATTAGCTCATTTTTCAAATTCTTTTTAAGTTCTGTTTGTCCTAAATACACCTTGCCATTTTTAGAACAGCACGGGTAATTTAACAATGATTTCCACCTATGGAAGCTTTTACAACTCATATTCCTCAGACAGAAAGAAGATGTCTAAGAATATACACAAACAGAGGGACATCCTACTGGGTCAGACTGGGCATCTGTTTTTTCTCTGACAGTGGAAAGAGGCTCTGGTGCACAACAGCTACTTTGGGCATATGTTAAATGAGCCAGGCTGTGGTCTCTCTTCCAGCTCCTCCAGAACCTCTGGTTGACGTTCTAGGTGCACTTTTTCCTCTCACCTTTTCATTTGTACCTAACCAAGGCCCTTCCAAGTTGTAGGACCTCTTTGTCAATCTCTTCCAGGCCATGCACTGTTGGTTATTCACATCACCAGGAAGAAACTTGTTGGGGGGTTGTGGATCCTGGTGACTGTGGGACTTGTGTTCATCCATTCCATCATCCTCCCACGTCTTCAGGGAGAGTGTCACTAGGCAGCACCTACCTGCTCCTTGGTTTACTTTCAAGGAGTGGTGTCAGGGTTTCTGTTTCATGTCCTCCTTCAATTCTCTACCTCTGTATTTTTTGATCTTGAACTCTTCCCTTTCTTGCATTTCGTGTCCAACATAGTTTGCTTTTTCTCCTTGGCATTGTTTTGTTGTTTTTTTTTTTTTTCCTTTAGCCTGCTCCCTCCTTCTATCTTCCTGTCTGCTCTCTTCCAACTCTACCATGTCTTTTTCCAGATACCAAGACCAGAACTGTGTAGAGCATTCAAAATGTGGGTACGCTAGTTACACTAGAGTTGTGGCAAAATCATTCTCTCTCATTACCCTTTCAGATGATGCCAACACCTCTTTCCCCTCTTTTTTAATGCTACTACAAACTCAGCTGGTGATTTCAGAGAACTGTCTCAATAACTCCAGTATCTCTTTTCTGAGCTGTCTGGTGGTTAGATCTGGCAGTGCTGTCTGATAATCTGTATGCTTCAGAGAAAGCCAAATTATTTAGCCAATTAAACAGTAGCGTTAATTTTTAGAGGTGATGTTAACCTACACAGGAATCTCATTCTGAATCTTGTGTATGATTACTTTTACAATTTCTTGTGTTTAAATGAATATATTTATTGGTCCCAGTGTTGTAGGTCTTCCAAATGAACAGCTCTACATTGAATGAAGTGGAATTCTTATTTAATTAAGTTCAAACACATTATCTTTGGTATGAGGCAGAAAAGGTGAAAATGCTGTGGGTGTAGATGCTAGAGAGGAAGACAGCAGAAAGACAGAAAATCAGTTACCTTTGTAGCAGTACCTGACTCCTGCAACAGAAAAGTCAGCTTTCCTTGTGGCTGGTGATGTCCACACTGAGTCGATAAGAAGGGAATGAATGCTCCTTAAACATCATTGTGATCTTCATAGGTTTTTAATTCTTCCCTTAATTTCATCTCAGTTTTTTTGATGCGCAAATACTGAGAGTGAGCACTTAGGATCTTGTTATCAGAGACTTTGTAACATTGAGCTTTGTGTGTGTGTGTGCATGCTATTGAGACTTACATGATACATCCCCTGACTTGAAGACCTTGCAGTGGAGTTCAAACAAACAGGCACAGGCTGAAGAAATATGTTTTTGTTTATCCATTTTACTTAGACAAAGAGAGCATAAATGGCTTTCTAGTGATCAGACAGAAGCCTGTGAAAGAACTGAAAGATTAACGCGGGCCTTTGAATCCCAACACAATACCTCACTCACCAGCCCATCCCTCCTCTTTGTCTGGAAGCAAACATATGGAGATTGCTGAGCATTAAAAAAGCTCTTCCATCACTTTTGTCTTCATCTGTATTAACAGCTGAGGAGAAGGGAGAATCCCTGTGGACTACATTAAGGTATGGCTATTGCATTTTGCTTGGCACATTGTTTCTTGTCTATTCAGTATCCACATGAAACACTAATGCAGGGCACCTGTAAAGGCAATCACACAAAAAGAAGACAGGCTATTCTTTTATAATGTTCTTCACTGTTTTAATTTTGTATTTTAAAAATCTAAGCATTTTAAATCAGCTTTCTAGCAAATAAAAGAAAGTATTACCTGGTTTTGGTTGGTTGGATGGTTGGTTTGTGGTTTTGTGGGGGTGGTGGTAAAAATACCCACGGAATAAGTAAAACGTCTATTTAAAAATGAATAACTTGAGACTATTCCATTCTTATGAATGCTGACTAGTGGAGAGAAAAAGGTTGTTAATGCAGATGCTCTATGTCCTTTTAAAGTAACTCTGTGTTTTTAAAAGTAAACATTAGAAGAATAAACCTTTTGCTATTGATCAGTACACTCCTTTCCCTTTTCGTCTTCAAATAGACCAGCTGATGCCAGCTCTGATTTTCTTATGCAGAGAGGAGGCGGGTACAGCAAAGATGTATTTTAACCCTCAAAATTGGAGAAATAAAACTATCCTTTTTGCAATTTCAGATCATGTTTACTGAAGCATAGTTCTCCTGATTGCTCTATATAAAGTCCTTTCTAATATTATAATTGATGCCTATAAATACACAGGCAGTAAGACGGCAATCATCAAGGAGGGAGAAGAGCTATGAATAAATTTAGGCTTGAAATGTAGAATGTCTCTAATCATCAGAAGAATCTGGTTCTGGAACAGCTTTTCAGCAGAAGTCATTGTGGGATGAACTCTTTTCAGTGCAAAGATGACATCTGTGATTTCCACCTCTGCCAATTTAATCAGAAGGCTGTAAAACAGCCTGGAGTCTTTCTTCCTTGTGCAGAACTACTGGGAAAAAAAAAAAAAAAAAGGGAATTCTACAGTCTAAGCAACCTACTATCTTTGTGGGGACATAGCTGTAGCTCTATCTCAGGGATTAAAGGGAGAAAACCCATATTCTGCTTAGCTACGCCTTGCCTACACAGGGGGTGAGCTCTTACTGAGCTGCGGAGCTGTGTTAAATAACTTTTGTGAAAGCATCTGTGGAAGCTTTAGATATGATTGCCTTTCTGCTGGAGGGCACTGTCATCAGAGCTGAGCCGGCAGAAAGGCTCGTAGGCTTCTGCTTCGGCAGAAGGTCAGCTGAGATTAGCTCAAAATGTATTAAGCAGTAGGTGAAACAACACCCACTGGCTTGTGCAGAAGCAGATTGGGGTGCTCACAGACTCCGTCCCACCAGCTGGGCTGTGGGAGCTGGTGGAGGCTGAAAGAAATGGCCATAATGTCTTCAGCCACTTCTGCCATTACTGTGATGATTACGTGAAGCAGTAATCACTATTATATCTGTGCAACCACTTACTTCTGCTGCCATCTGAGTCATAGTCGCCGCACGGTAAGGGCCTCTGAAATACTAAGCTTGCAACATTTCTAGACAGAGTGAAAACACTTTGGTGCCAGATTTACACATTCCTGGCTGTTTTCCTGTGGCACACTGGGAAATGCCTGATATGTGGTAGGAAAAATGCCTGATACACAGCAGCTGGAGGGGAGGGGGAGGAGGAAGAGGAGGAAGAAGAGGAGGAGGAAGACGGCAGTCATGCTGGCACGCTGCCGTGTGGATCCAGACATGTGGCTGTCACCATTTTAAGCTTCTTTTGGGACATAAAACTGACCGAGGCCAGAAGTCCATTTAGCCCAGTGTATTCTTCTTAAGGGTGATCAATAGATGCCTACAGGAACAGCCATGTACCAAGCGATTACATCTACTTTCCAGCAGTCGGTGACTTATGGACTTCCTAAATCAGTTGTTCTTCCTAGAAGATGTTACATCCCGGCTGCTGTGTTTAACAGCTACAGATGGACTTCCGCTTCTTTGCTTTTTTTGTTTTGTTTTGTTTTACTTATTTTTTAATCCACTTATACTTTTGACCTCCACAACGTCTCATGGCAATGAGTCCCACAATTTAATTAGGCACTATAAAAAGAGGACCGGCTTCTGGGGCTGACTACGCAAAGCAGCTCCATGTTCCTCGAAACCGCTTGCCATTTTCGTGCACTGCAAAGTTCCAGCCTACAGGGACACATACAGAAGCTAGAAATGGAAGAGATCTGCTATATCATAGCGTTAGCTCCAGCCTTAATAGAAAATGTTTCAGTCACAGCTTGACGTGATAACATCAGTGTACTTAAGCGGTACAGCCGGCCTCTGAAGAGTCTGCGGGGCACAAAAACAAAACAACTTCTAATGCCTCCAGGGTGCCTTTCCTCAACAGAAGGAGCGGGGCAGGATCCATGCTAAAGCTGCTTGAACATTTCCTTTGAAATAGTTGGCATTTTGGCCAGGCCTGTCATTTTCCTGACAATTGTCATTCCAGAGGTTTTTCCTGTCCTCCTTCAACATGTGCTAGAGGAATGCTGTATGCATTTGTTTGCATATGCGTTACAGAGATGATGCTTTGTGATACTCCTATATCGCAGTTTGTAAGTACCTACAATTGGTTTTCAGTACAGTAAACACCAGTAAAGAAGAGAAAATAAATGGTTGAAAGTTTACTGCAAACAGTCTAGAGGAAGAGCCCAGTCATGAAATATGAAGATAATAAACAACCATGGTGATTTTCTAAGGACTATGCAGGAATTTTTCTCACTTGGAATTATATTGTCTTTAGTGGGTTTGTTTGTTTTTCTTCCCTAAAGCTTGTTTTCTATTTCAAAGAAGTAGGAATTTATGGAAGCATTACATCACTGTGTTTTAGGTCACATTAGATCATTACAGTGGTCATGTCTAAGATTATATGAAATACCAAAATAAGGATAAAGGAAGAACTCAGAATACCCATAAACCGTTGAAAGACATACTTCGCTCTGGAATAAATCAAGGGAATTAAAGATCAGTTAAGTTTATGCGAAAACTCTCCTTTGGTCATCTGCTGAGGGCTTTTCCTAGCAAAGAGTAACACTGCAGATTTATATAATGCTTTTACTTTGTGGTAATCCAAAGTGATATGCAGATGGTATACAGGATTATTTCATGCATCTCTAAAAAGCAATCCCTTCTTGAGTAGAAAAATCGTAATTATTTGCTGTCAATAATAGTACGCTGTATGCTAAATCAGCAGTGAGTGTAGGTACTGGATATCTGAGGTATAATTCCAGTTACAGGCAGAATACGTGAGCTACTGTTTTCCTCTTTTAAGAAAATTGTAAGAAACAAATGCTGAAGAAAATGCCTAATTATGTGCTGGAAAACCTTCCTCCAAACCAAAACCTCAGCATCTGATTAAGATATTATTGACTTTACATTAGCTCACCTATTTTTCTCTCAGAGAGAAGAATTATATTACTTTTTTTTTTCCCTCAAAAAGAAGTTTTAATTCCTTCCGTCCTGTTAGTGGGTGAAAAGCTTTCTTTCTTTTTTTAATGAAAGTTTCTAAGCCTAATGATTGTAGAGAAAAGATTAAAAGTCTGCAGCAAAGGTTCAATAATTTTAAATCAAATAAACCCCACAAACCCCATATTTCTTCTCAAATTCCCGGACACTTGGGCAGTAATATGATTCTTGGTAACTGAGACACAAGACTTTTGTATGCTTGGGACTGAAAATATTGTAACTGCTACCTCTTTATAGCCATTTGCTGTAGATGAGAAAAATCTTAGATTGTGTTATATCCTCCACGCTGCATTCCAAGAAAACTGCAACAAATCTCATACAGATAAGATGGTTCCAAAATGAAGATGTTGTTTTTGAAATGTACGTCCTTTGTTCCAGAGTACCCTTGGTTAATGGGAACAGCCTGTGGCATGATGAGCAAGGAAACCGAGGTCTTACAACAGGTAAATTTTTGTAAAACTCAGGAGCTTATCACATCACCTGCCTGAGTTTATTTTACCTGGATAGACTTGAAATGCTGCATACATTTTCATTAGCAGATGATATGCTGTTACTAGGTTTTAAACCAGGGACAGGTTTGTAACATCTGAGAATGCACATTGCAAGGAAGAACAAATTGCCAATTTGTACTTAGCTGAACAAAAATGGGCAAAATTTGGTGCAGGGCTGTTATGTAAAACAGCTCAGCTGTAGCAGTGCAGATCTCAAAGCTCATCTTAGGTTTCTGATGTAACTTCTAATCATTATAAGTGTCTCTGATTTATACGACTGAAGCAGGCCTTCTGGACTGCACGTCCATGTAATTCCCCTGCCAGGTGTATGGAGACTGTAGAACAAATAGATGCAAGCAGCTCCACAATTATTCATTGGCTTTGGGGAACAAAAAGATGCTTGTGAACCATCAGCATCACCTCAATATGTTTTGGAAGTCTGTTCAAGTACTGCCCTTCTCCATTCCCACTGAGAATATAAATTCTCATAGCTCTGACTGGTGTAACTATTTTATTCAATATTCCTATTTTATATTGATTGGATACTCAACATTAATTTTCAGCGTAATTCCATTCCAGGTGTTTGTGCACTACAAAAGGTTTTTGTTTCTAAATACATGTTCTGCTACGGTAATTATCCCTTCTGCACTGTAATTCAAGCCTGAAAGTTGATTTATTCTCCATGTGTTCTTTGTAGAATTAAATGTGTAGCTGTTGCAACAGACTTACTTCTGACAAAGCTGATCTAAACAGTTGCAGAAATGTCTCATTGCCTTCACAGCTATGAGCCCAATTAACCTGTCAACATTTTCCAGTGGTTATTTACTACAGATTTACCGCGGCTCTCATCTGTTAGAGAGGTGGGAGAAAGGGGGACAGTTATTAAGGAAATGCCTTTCCTTACAGTTTTCTAGTGACAGGTGGTACTGGCACCTCATTTCACAAGTATTTTAGGACACACAGGAAGTCGGAAATGACGATGGGTCAGAAAATCATGAAGAGGTTTGGGTAGTGTTCTTGATCTGACTCTGAAGCCCACCAAAATCAACTTTTGTACGACTGTTTCATTCTGGGTTGTTTCAACATGCACATTTAAAAATAAGTTTATCTTATCTGTCTTAGCATGGTGCATATGCCGTTCCATACGTAATTTGCCACCTAAGGAACACCTTCTGCTACCTTTGTTCATCATATTCTGAGAACACCATGGCTGGAAGAAAAAAGCTGAAAATTCAAAATGGAGATTACTGGCTGTTGTTCTGATAGCATTCATCCCTTCCATGTTTTGCTTCTTTGTATGTATTCTGCGTTGTAACCTGTGGTTTCCGAAAGGTTCATTGCACACCATCCAACGCTCTTTGGCGAAAGGCACCTCTGTGGCGGTATTTATTTTCGAACCTCTGTGGGGTGAGGGGAAAAGTTTTTAGGTCTGGGGAAGTGCGTGTCCCATTCAAGAGCCAAATCCTGACGATCTGTCCGTAGATACTCAAGCTGCGGTTCTGTTTTTAATATACCTAAGGAATATACATATCGAATATAAAACTAAACTTGTTGCTTTTCTGAGAGGGCACTGTGACTGGATGGAAACCATGGTAACGAGGGTGGCATATGCTGGTACCTTGTTCCTGAGTGATAAAAATGCAATAGAGTAGGCTTTGTGCTTAGCAACAAAACCAAATCAACCAAGTTTCCAATTAGCCATCCAGTGCAGCTGCCTTCCTTGTCCCATGCAGGACACACGCCCAGTCTTCGTACTTTCACGTTCACTGATCCATCTTTTGGGCGTGCAGGAAGCAGCACAAAATGCATTTCACACAAAAGAACACAATTTATTCTCACAGCCATTGCTTTGAAAGGATACACAACTCGAATCTCCTTCCCTGTAGAGCTGTTGTGAAGTATGATTCATCCTTGGCCAACACGTTGGATGTTCACTTTAATTAGAATATGTGCATTTAAAAATTGTTGTAAACACTTGCTGTTAGTAGCAAATTACTCCCTGGTATACAATGGAACATAGAAGCAATTTTAATACATTTAATACATTAAGCTGTACATTTTAAGTCATGTTAGGGCAACACACTGACAAAAATTAATTAGGGAAATTCTCTAATTAGCATACATTGGCTGCCATACAAATCATGTTGGCATGAAAAATGGGAATAATGCAAATTGTACTCAACGGTGATGATTAAATATTTTCTAAACACTGAACAATATTATATAAATCTTTGGTATCTACCCTATGTGGCAAGTCTGGAGAAGGATCCATTTTATTTATAACAATGAGAGTGAAATGAGATAAAAGTATTGCTGCTTTCTAGTTGTCGTTGGTACACATTAAACAAGGTGACTTTCATCTCACACGCAGATGCATTCCTCTCTACAGGCAGGAGAAATGACTTCATATTTACCCAGGATCCAGCTGACCCACACAGCAGAACCAGCAGCAGTGAGTGATCCAGAGGAAGCCATACTCTTGGAACATTGCAATAAGAAAGTCAAGAGGAAAGGAATACCATCTCTTTCCAAATGTGCACACTTTTATGCACTTTGCACACTTGAGCAAGCTTTGACTGCTCCCAATATCTACGCTATTACACTAATAATAGTGATAACATTGTTCATCTGTATGTGTTTGTATTTCTGTTGCACAGAAATAACCGCACATTTGTCTATACGCAACATAGGCATTTTCTCTTTTTACACTCATGTTTACTGACTCAGGATGTAGTGTCAGAGATCTGGTAATGTAGCATAATACTGTATCACTGTGTGTTAAAAGGAGGTCTCTACGGCGTTAGACTAATTGAATTTATTATGATCATCTATACTTTAAGATTGTTCTCACATGGTCAGATCAATAGCACATGATTAGAGCGTTATCATGCATTTTACTACTCACAGGATACCATTTCACACTTTTGTAAGAGAGCATTTCAATGTTTTTCATCCCTCAGACAAAAAAAAAAAAAGTGAGCATGAGAATCTTAACCGAAATAGCCTTACTTCTGTGAAATTTACAGGAGCTTCAGAGCTAATCTTAAGCCCTGACTGTTTATATTTTTTATCCCATGCATCATTTCAGTCAGCAGGAACCTGACCATTTACGCACATAAATATTCACGTCTATAATCTGCAGGACCAGGACCTGAGGGTTTACCCATTCCCCCAGCAAGGGTAGCTGTGCCACCGTCACTGGAGCACGAGGTTTCCGATTCCCCCATCCTCTTGCGGCAGGACAGAAGTTCACTGACCTGAACTTAAGGTGAGCGCCTACCACAAAGACAAATGTGCACATGCCACAAAGCTGTCCGAGAGTCTTCTTGGAACACAGTCAAACTGGAGCTCAGGAGGTTCCCTCTGAACATCAGGAAGTACTTCTTTCTGTGTGAGTGACGGAGCACTTGCACAGGCTGCCCAGAGAGGTTGTGGGGGCTCTCTCCTTGGAGATCTTCAAAAGCCATCTGGACATGGTCCTGGGCAACCTGCTCTAGGGGGCCCAGCTTGAGCAGGAGGGTTGGACCAGATGACCTCCAGAGGTCCCTTCCCACCTCAACCACTGTGTGATTCTGTGACTCCTGGAGTGACTTAAGTGATGTAATTAAAACAATGTGGTGTGTGTTGCTACGGCATTAATCAAAAAAAATGGAGATGTCAGGCATCACACTCAGATTTCTTCATACATCTGATGCAGATCTGAGGCATGAAGAAACTGAGAGCAAGCTTTGGTGCGGTACCTTTGTGAAAATGTAGGAGACATGAAAGTAAAATGTCAACTCACTCATGCTTATGTATCAATACTGTCAAAGCACAGAATCAAGGCAACATAAATTATAAAGCTGATCTATAACAGACTTGCTCACAATTATTTCATAAAGTTAGGGGCCTTAGAAAATGAGTAACAACTACAAATCTTTTACATGTGCAATAAATGGAAGTAATTCCTTTCCTAAAGTGCTCTGTCTGTAATGTGAATCCTGTAACCTTATTACCAGAAAACATTACTACAGAGAAATTGCTAGGGGAAGAGGAGCAGTTGTGAGTTTACATGCAAATTTTCTACATTACTGTTCATTAAATAAAATAAGGCAATGTTACTTCCATTGGTAAACCACAGAGAAAAAACGCAGGGAAATTTTGTTTGGACCTTCACTCATATTTCCCTGTTCTCCTGCCCAGAAGCCTGGCTTGTGCTTTCCAGAGATGACTATATTTCCTGGTATGAAGGACATACAGAGAAAACACACAAGCTGGCAGGAAGAAGAATGATGCTATTACAGTTGTGGGACTAATTCTTAAATTGTATATTTCCATTCCGTTAAATGATTCCTTTGTCTTTTAAGCTGTATTTTAGTACCTTTCCTCTCCACTCACTTCTTGCAGGTGAGGTAACAGAGTGAGCTCCAGGTAGTAGCAGGAATAGGAAGAACGATGTTCCAAGTAGAGGAGTAAAGCATAGGTGAAGAGAATCAAGTTTCTTTCCCCAGAATTTTTAATGGGGAAAGTTGTGGTGATGTTGAGAGAAATCTGGCAGAGTATAGGAAACGTGGAGTCACGCTTCCCAGCAGCACACAGCAGAACAACAACAGGTAAGGAAGAGCCACAAGTTGCAACAGGGGAATTTTTGCCTAGACGTAAGGAAATAATTTTTCCCATGGGGATAGTTAAGGACTGGAAGCGGTTGCCCAAGTTGTGCAATTTCCAGCCCCAGGAGTATCCAGAGCTTGACTGCACACAAAAGATTTTTCCCGTACAATCTAAATAAATTACTCTGAGATTCTATGGATTCAAGACTGCTTACAACATGGTGCTCAACTTTTTGATGCAGCAAATGGTCTGCTTCCTTCTCAAATGAAATGCTCGGTTCTTCTCCTTCCACTAAGATCATTCCTCATCCCCATCATCATTAGATCCCAAATACCCAGATGGCTAACTACACTTGACTTCCATGGAGGTTGTTCAGCCCCTATTGAAGCTACGTCATCCTGCCTCCTGCACATCAGTAAGAATCCAGTACTCATTATTCCAGTACAATTGGCTCTGTATAACCTTAATTGACTAAGGACAAGCCCTGAGAGTACTACAGAAATTATAGATGCTGCTAATTATCTGCACTTGTATAAGTAAAACAAAAATAGCCTCTCTAAAATAGAAATATTATTGTAGCATGGCAAGAGAGGCATATGTAAAAAAGCATGCCCAGGAAAAGTCAAGATTAATTTCTCATATTATACCTATAAATTTTTTATTTCTACTCTGCTGCTAGCAGATGTCAGAAAAAATAAGACAATATTGTCCCTAATGGTAAACCAGCGAAAAATCATAGCAGCAAATTAAGTAATACTCTGTGTGATGACTTACCTAAAAGCTATGGGGTGAAGTGTCCTTGCAGAACATAGCCAAAACAAATACTACTCTTGTTTTCATATTTTATATTTAGGTTTACACTGGAAAGTCACTTTCCCAAAGGATGCATTTGGGTCCCTTGAGTCACCCCCAAAAGTCTCATAATATTCTAGTAGATCTCTGGGGGCACTTCAAAGCTTTCCTAGCTAACAGCACACAGGCACACACACACACACACACAAAAAAGGACAATGAAGATGGACTTGGCAGGGCTTTCAGAAAGTTTTATTTGGGGAGAGGGGTTATTTACAAGGATTCAGTAACAAAACCATCTGCCTGCATCTCCTCTGCAGCCTGGAACTCCATTTTTGCCTAGCATATGTACTGAAGGATGCAACAGATAAGATGTTTTCTCATCTTTAAGCCACATTTTTTCAGCTGAATCTTCAGATACCACTCTGCAACCATAGAAACAGTTTGACCAATTGGAACGCACCCTGGATTTTTATCTCTTAAGTAATCACTTTTCCTTATCACGGAAATAACTTGAAGCCAGCAGTGTGTGAAGTTAGTTCAGATTCAGGTTGTCTTCCACTTGAAACAAAGCTTTGGTCAAGACTGTACAAATGCAACATACCTGTGCTAAGTGCGCTGTGCAGAAAGGACACAGCATTTGAAAAACCTTCATGACATTCTTAACTTGGCATTTGGATCAATTTGTCTACTGTTTTCCTCCCCCATCCTGGAAGCCAAGATGATCTGTGCAGAGGATGGCAAAGGAGGTGCTATTGTTCCATCAAGGATAAAAGATTCTTTTAACAAAGGCCTTTCATATTCTGTTAAAAACTTAAAGCAAAAATTAAAAAGGGGGGAAATTGCCACAGAGGCCTGGGTTAAATTCCAGACACAAAGGAGCAATAGTATGTCAAAAGCTGTATGTAATTTATTTATACTAATATCATATCCTGTATTTTGCCTTTGACTAGATTTAGATTTTCATCCTTCATTTTCAGAAGTAGCTAGCAGTTAAGACAAAGGGAGTAGTTCATATTTCTCAAAAGTATTGTTTTGGTTTGCAACAAACTCAAGGGGATTTGAGTATCATGGCTCACACATTTCAGGCTTTTGTTCTTGGCTGAGAACTAATTATACATTTTGGCAGAATTGAATGTTATATGCTAGAGAACAATGTTGTAGCAAGAGGTGAACTCTGTAACAAGTTCCACAGCAGCAGAAGTACAGAAAATACAAAATTTTGAGTATAAAAACGCAACAAGGGTTTTCCTATAGTGCTCTGTCAGTAACACTATGTTTTTTCCTTAGGGTCTCTCAGAAACATTGCAGCTTCACTGCTTTTTGAAGGCTAGAGAATTATCTATGTCACCGAACCTATGCATTAGAAATAGATATTTATGTTATTCATGGAAACAACAGACTTGCTTTTAGTTGCATCTCCTCAGCTTTTAATGACAACTGCATCCATGATAAAATTCAAATAATTTTTATTAAAAGTGTACAAAAGAGTGTATTGCTTTCAAAAGGGTTAAGAATCCATGATTAAATGCCAATCAACCTATTAATAGAGTCACAGGAAAAATAGCTCCATTTTTCAAAATCCTACATTAATGAGAATTTTACAATATGAAAAGAAGTTTAATATTAAAGTATTGCATGTGTAGAAACGAGCTGATAGAATTTATCTTTAAGTGACGACAACTGTGAATTTGTTCCCACACAGGAAATCTTTAACTGGTGACAGCTAATTGAGAAAGGCAAAATACAATATGAAATTTATTCCCACTTTCTTCCTCTGTGGAGGAGCAAAGCCAATCGAGTGGCATTATTTCTTCCTAAAGACATCTTCAGTAGCCTGCTTTGCTTTGATTCATTGCTATTCAATGCACTTGCTTTCTATTTATTCCAGTTTCAATGTAGCTTTAGGTACACAGTAAATCAGCCTCACTCTTTGTACACACTTAATTGCGGATCTGTGACACAGGACTAGAGATGCCAGATGGTACCCAGCAACACAGTAGCAGGGAGAGTGGGAGGACTGGATCGAGGTAAGGATGGGAACGGTAGCAACCAGGCTGCGACAAACTTTTGCTTATTGAAAGTCTTAGCATTTGTTTTTGAGGTTGACCAAANATTTGGCAAAGTGAGGGATATCTTTAAACAAAATATTTTGCATTCAGTTTGAACTGCTCTTAGCAATAAATGGCACCTCATACCATCACATCAAAATATTTTATTAGAATATAAGAAAAAGGTTTTAAAATAAACTTTTCCCATCCCAAATCAAAGAACTAGAGGATAATGCATTTGAAAAATGCACGGAGGCATTTTGGTACCCCTGTATATTCAGCTTTTTGGCCTTAGATTGTGCACACAAGAATATACCAAATTTTATTAACTTTTTCCCCCCCTGCGGACATGGCTGGTAATAGAAGTAAGGTGAATGCATGTTGGATCCAACCAAAGGAAAGCAGCTGATGCAGACAAAGGCGAAAGACTGTTTCTCAGTTTTAAACAGGAGGACTCAAACCCACCTCCCCACTTCAGGAGGAGAGATCTCGCCACCCAGCCCACGGCATCCCTCAGGCCGCAGACCTGCGCTGCCAGCGCAAGGGACCAGGCCAGAAGGCAACCGAGGGCGAGAGGCAGGCAGCCCCCGGCTCCCGCCCGACCCATGTGCGCGGCACCTCGGCCCCGCGGCACAGCTCTGGCCACCCAGGCTTACGGAGCCCATCCAGCGCCTGGCCTGGGTCGCGCCAGAGCTGCCCGAATCACAAGCTGCACTGTCGTCGTTCTGGGAACAAAGCCCTGTGCAGCTCATAGCAGGACATACTTTAGCTCAGAGAAAACACTCTGAAGACTCCGCCGTTACCTCTTTCTCTCTCTGCCAGCGCAGGCAATTACCACCAGCGCTCCCGGCTGCACGCAGGTTGCCATGCTGCTTTCCTTCCTCCAGACCTCTCTCACACAAGCCGGGCTCCCCGCTGCCACTTCATGTTCACGCTTCTGACTACGGGGGCCTCTGGCAGGAATAAGCCTGGCTTGCACCAGCACCTGTGGCTGTCCCTGTGCGCCGGTTCCTGTAGCCACAGGGCCTCGGTCCCACAAAACACCATGCATTTTCCACTTCTGGGCAAGAAATCCTCATAGGAGATGGCTAAGGAGTCTACTCTGCCCCTTGTCCCTTCCAATTTCTTCTCTCCCGTGTTACACAGCAGTGCTGCTCCTCTTGTCAGGAGGCCAAAACATGCGGATGAGCCTACTGCCACCTACCTAGCTGCCATCTTATGCAGGACAGAGCTTCAGCAATCGAAGTAACCCATACCCAAAGGTGATCTCGCACAGCAGTAGAACAACCTTTGAGGATTTATTTTTGAAATCCTCCTGCTGGCAGCAGACACACTACCCCGCTCCACCACACAGAAGCACACGAACTCCTGCAGCACTCTCCCTCCATCACGCTACAGGAGATTCGCTGCTGTTACTCAATGCTGCTGTCACCTCCTGTAAATCTAAGCCTTTGTTTCAGATTAAGAAGACTAATGTTAAGTTTCTAGGATAAATCAATCCATGTTTTTTTCCAAATCTGTCCAAGACAGTTAGTCCTCAGAGGACACTGAATTGGACAAGACTGAATGCCTTTGAAATTCTTCTTCCCCATCCTTGTCTAACCAGAAGGCACTCTTTCCAGACTGCACGGTGCCTGCACCCTCCTACATCAGTCGATCCTGACACGGGCTGAAAAGCCTGTTGTCCCTTTCAAGGGGGCCATTCTCCCTCTATTGCAAAGCTTTCTCTGGAAGTCCTCCACAGAAAACACTTAGCACTGATAAGAACTTGGTAGTACCTACCTGAACCACGAAAGGTTCCAGAATTCATTACTCACAGGTTGCTGAGAACATAATGACAGGCACCAACGCAGTGGTTTGATCATTAATAGCAGGCCACTCAGCGCAGACCTTCTTAACTTCCAGTCTCAAGTGCTGAAATCCATTTGCAGCTGAAGCTCACCCACACTGAGCAGGTCTCTACTGCTGTGAATTCAGCACTGGTGCCATCTCACAAAGAACCGGAAAACTCCTTTTCAGGAAGAGACTCCAGCACAGAGCCATGAAACATGAAGCTTTGTGGAATTTTGAACATGAAAGTATGGTGCTTACATGGAAAAAGTCTAGATCACTGCCCTTTTAAACTTCTGAGTTTTCATCCTGTTTCATGACTACTTGAGGTTTGACCTCTTTTTTCAACACAGAAATAAGATACTCCATTTTTTTTAAAGCTTAGTACACACCTCCAACATATGAACACAATTTTCTTTTCTCCCTGAGTAAAAACACGTAGCTTAAAAGACAAGTTCCCTATGCTGGATAACTACAGAAAGACTCTTTTTTGTACTGAAGTTCCCTCCGACTGCACTGCACAGAAAGCAGCTAAACCTCCTTCCTGCCTTGCAACTCTGATCTTGCTATGTCAGCATGACTGCAAGAACCTAGCTACTATCAATACATGATAAGACAACACAAGTTCAGTTTAAAATATCTCAAAAGACAAATTTTGAAGATGTATGAAAAGCTACAACCCTTTTGAAAATCTGTCCTATTCGTAAGTTCTCCAGAACAAAACATTTGCTCAGTCCTCTCATCTTTACCTCCGCAGATGTGCTTCTCCTGGAAGGCAAGATATCGCTTTGCTGAAATAAAACAGGTCATTGATCCTGCGAGGGCAGAATATAACCTACATTTGCCTGTGAGCTAGTGAAAAGCAAAAACTGCAGCTGCATAAAGTTTTCATAGGAACAGGCAGAGAAGACTGGCTGCAGAAGACTGGAAATACAGACTTCATTACAGAATGAAGCTAGATGAATGGACGTACCGAAGTGACTACGTCCCAGAAAACGTGGATAAGTGAGCAAATAGAGTCCCCCTAAAGAGACATTTTTGGGAAAATTCAAGCCTGGAAGCCAGAATATCTCCTGGAACTTCCCTGTGGATATTCAATTAAATGCCTCACCAGGAATGTAACCCTGATTTCCAAATGGGACTCTGCCTGTCCTGTGTACTCAGATGTTCTCGGTTCCCAAGAAGGTCCCAGCTTTATTCAGTGGCATACCTTTCCAAACACTTTGGAACTAGTGTAATAGTGCCACATATTAAGTTTGTTAGCTATGTTTAATTTCTAGCTTAAATGACACATCTTCCTTACAGGCTTACAAAGCTAATACTTATTTCACATTTTATATTACTTCTGCAAGAATAACACAGTTTGAGTGGTGCAGGTTGTTCCTTACCAAATTTAGTAATTCTATATAGTGGCCAGAAACATTTGAAATTTGGCACACTGCATGCATAGCAATGAAACACGAAATATTTTCCACATAAGTTTCCCAGAAACCTGCATGGCAGGTTCCCACAAACTCCCCAGAAGCATCTCTTCAAAACATTTGCTTGAAAAACACCTCTTCCTTAAGCTGAGAGCCAAACAGCCATGGGAAAGGGACGCCGACAAAACCAAGCGTAAAGAAAACACCAAAACAGTTACTGAGTTAGTCAAGGGGCATGGTTAAACTGTTGTCTAATACTGGTTGTACAGCAAGTTTTTAATCAACTCCGATACCTAAGATGCATTTTTAAAGACGGAAATCACAGGGTCTCCAACAATAAAAAAGTATCTGTACCAAATGCATTCCACAGCTCTTCTGGTTACCACCTTAAATACTGCATTAGGATGAAGTCAAACAATACACAAACAATGAAGTATTTCTGTTACAACATAGAAGGGTATTTTGTGGAAAACAAGTAAATCCTAATGTGGTTCTCAGCTCAGAAGAGCTATGTGTTAGTTTCAGTGCAGCTCAGTCCCTTAAACTACAGGAACAGTGACAAGGCCATCACCAGTCCACACATCCAAAGACTAATAAATTAAGATTGCTACACAATCTTTCACGAGTGGACAGCGATATGAACTTTAGAAGTGAATAAAGCAAAACCTTGAATACCATGTGGTAAACTATACTGTAAACACTTTGTTGCATCTCAGAGAAGCGGCAAGAATCTTGCTGTGAAACAGCAAAGGTGATGATCTCAGTAAGATAATTATCACAGTCAGAAGTCTACGACTTGTCAGAGAAGTTGTTAAAAAGGAAGTTACACTGTAGTTACATTTAACTTCTTTGATGATCTGCATTAGGAATGTTAGCATTGCATAAAATTCTTTTTTTTTTTTAATACAGGCAACCTTAATCCACTTTTAAACATAAATTCAGACAATTCCTCTCCCCTCCTTTTCTAGAGTAGCTGGAAAACACAAACCAATTTTCACAACAGTCAGTACTAAGCATCAGTGCAAAATTTCTTCCTTATCTACACAGACCTGAGCAGTCACAACATCAAGGTTACAACCCAGTTACCGCTTCAGTTTGTGACTGCTTTTACTACCAACTGTGAAGGATGCTGCTGTTCAATGCGGTAGCATGCGGAAAACTTGTCAGTGGACACAAACTGATCTAAGCCTGCATTTGGGTAAACCACAGAAAGCCTCCATGGGAGAAAAAAAGCTACTGTAACATGACAGGTAGACATTCACAGATCTACTAGTGGGTCCAATTAGTAGATGCAATTACATTTAATAGATACCTATTAATTATATGAACCATTACTTCTCATACAGCAGGTGCCACAGACAGCTGCAAGAGACTGCTATGATAGTAGATCTTTACAAATTCACTGACGGACAGTACTGTGGAAGTACAGCTATTTAAGCTAAACCACAGTGTAGCGGAAGGGCAGCTACACATTAGCCATTACTGTTCCAGTGTCAGCAAGAGGCCTTGCCATTTACCTTCTTTTTATTTTGACACAGCTGAATTTCCGAAATCTTCTTGTGGTTAACCCTCTTTGTAAAGTGTAAAGACTATTCAACTTTTACATGAAAGAAATACAGCTGCGTGTACACACACACACCTTGAGAGCAAGTCCTTGAAAGAACACTGCAACATGAACTGCAAAGCTAATACACACAGAGCACTGACTGAGCCGAAGGCCAGGAATTCTCTGTTGAGAAAGGCAACCTGGTTTTGTTTGCTTTTTTAAGTTAAATTTCTAAATAGTACTTACATATTTTAACTGAACTGATAACATATGAATGTGATAATCAGAATCATGTCACAGGCTCTCACACAACTTAGTTAAGCTCTGGTTTACAAACTGTATCCTATAATTGCTGCATTTAACTAAAGCCATAAAATACAAAATGGAATTGCTTGAATGCATCTTTGTGGTATAAGAAAGCAGCCTTGTTGGATGACATGTTACCAACTCTTTTCAGACACTGAATATATTCAGGAGTAACATTAAGACACAAGTAAGATCACACAAGGTTTTGGTAATTATTTTTATGTTGGTTTTATAGCTTTTTTTGTTTCTTTAGGAAATTCTTGTACAGCAAAAGGAATGAAGAATTCCAGAAGAGAGTTGACTTCCGTCAGTTCCAGACTGTATTCCACCGCTATTTTCTCTGCAGTCCATATCTGAGGATGAAGTTTATGATTATTAAGAAGCATCAGAGCTTCCACAATGGATATTTTGCCTTTGGGAACTTTCTTAACATCTAGATCTTCCAATTGACCTAGTTTTGTAATTCTCGTTTCCTCTTGTTTACATGGAAGATGTTCACCACCTCCATCTTTTACCTAATTGTGGGAAGGAAAACAAAAAGAGCTTACCAGTAGTTGTGTTTACTATGCATACTGTAACAGCCAAGCTATTTCCTGAAACATGGCATTTCCGGTTAGCTTTTCCCATTTTCACAGCATTAAAAGAAAAAAAAAAAAAAGGATGCTTGGCCACACTCACTTCTTAATATCACAAAGATTATAGCCAGCTGTTGCACAGCCATTCTATGTATGAGGGCTAAACCCCCACCCCACATTACGAAAAGCGACCATCCATTACAGTCTAAGTGTTGTACAGACTCAGCAGCCCTTCAAACAAGCCAAACTACAGATTTCTGTAGCTACATGTAAATGCAGATAACCTAGTATTTGCTACTGATTCGTGGCATGGAGGGAAAGGGGAAAATCACACTAAAAACCAGTATCCTTCTTGTGATACCACTGGAAATCTTTTTCACATATTCTCTCCCCCTTTCCTTTCACTGTCAGATTTTATTTTTGCAACTAAAAGATACCACCTCTTTTGCTCTGTCTAGAGAACAAGCTCTGCTGGACAATGAGAAACTATTTTGCACCAATATATGCAATTTAATTCTCCTGACTATTGCAGTGTTCAGACATGCGAAGTCTCTTCCCTCACGTCCTTTTGTATTTCCTTTTCTCAGTCATTTCCAAATCAGCTCTACCTTCCCCATATTGCCTTTTATTACGATTTCACCAGTGAATGACACTGCAAAAAAGACAAAATGAAAACCTTTCTTAAGAAAAACTGCTTTTAAAGTTATCAGAGTCCGCAGCCACCAATTAACCCACAGACACTGTATTGACCCATAAGCTGAGAAAACTGATGAGGATGCTACAGTGTCTGCAACTGCCTGGCTGTTTCTAAACTACACAGACTGTTTGACAGTGCTACCAACTTTCCCCTTCTTTTTATTTCCTGCTAAAATTATGCTCAGATAATGAACAATTTTTCAAGCCTTAATAAAATGATCTATCTCCAGGTATCTGCCACTTCAGGACTGAAAGCTTGTACTTTTCCACGTAACACAGACATGCCAAAAATACATATATGTATGTATATATACATGATGCACAAGGTATTCAGAAGAACATCAGGACAAGAAGGAAGCTTTTGCATGAAGCTTTGCCCACAAGCCTCCATGCTAACACATTAATCACGCTCTTCCTAACAACCTCAAACAGACACACCACAAAAGCAAGTCTTATGTGGCTGCGATCTCACAGTAGGCACAGAACCAAGCACTATGATTTGTTCTGCTTGTGGCTTTTCCTCAAATCTCTCTTGACAGGCTTACAAACGGAAGCATTTAAAGATATTGGAATTAGACCTTCAGCACTTCAAGATTAGAGTCCTAACCTCTCAAGAGAATGGACAGGGACTCTTTATCAGGGAGCATAGTGATAGGACAAGGGGTAACGGCTTTAAACTAAAAGAGGGTAGATTGAGATCAGATATAAGGAAGAAATTCTTTAGTACAAGGGTGGTGAGAAACTGGAACAGGTTGCCCACAGGAGCTGTTGATGCCCCATCCCTGGAAGTGTTCAAGGCCAGGCTGGATGGGGCTTTGAGCAACCTGGTGTAGTGGAAGGTGTCCCTGCCCATGGCAGGGGGGGTGGAATGAGATGGTCTTTAAGGTCCCTTCCCACCCAAACCATTCAATGATTCTATGACTATGAAAATTAAGGATTGAGACTACTTGGAAGCTTCAGGGAGAGACTGTTTGCATTTTAAGGTATTTTAGTCTTGAATAGAAGGTACAATGGATGTGGCAAATCAGAAAGACTTAGAAATTTTATTGCTAGATGATTATAAAACTTTTATTTCTCAATGAAGGAGCTAGAATAAAATGGTCCGACAATGCAACATGTAAAAAGCACAAGCCATAATGTAACAAGGTGGAAAAGAGGAGACTGAACCCTAGTCTGCGCATTACTGGAAGGGGTATGCGTTGCTTTCCACGTCAAAGACTGCAGCTGTTGGCAGTGAGGAAACTGATGACCAAACAGTCCAGAAGGCTATACATGAAAAACCCAACTAGGACACTTCCTGAGCCACATAAGGAAAAAGCTCTGCATAAGATGACATTAACACCAGTTGTTAAAGACTCCAAGAAAGCGTTAATGTCTTTGTCCTCTACCACATCGATGCTTCTGTATTAGTCCCAATCTGTTTTCTTCTAAGAACTCTATGGGCCACCTCTGGCAAACTGCATCTTTTCAAAAGGCTGGCCAACTGCCCTTCTGCATTTGAGGAAGCAGAAGTGGGAACTTAGATGAAAAACAAAATAAGATCAATGTGATGTTAAAATGGAAGACTGTGTAAGAAGGTAGATTGTATAATCAAAATCTGACACATGTTCAAAAGCCAAAGTCAAACAGTCTGTGCTACTGATACATAAATGAGCAATGAAAACATCACATTTATCTATCAAAAAGGGTAGCTTCTGGGCACTAACAGAGCATTTTTCTTTAAAAAGTAAAATTACACAGAATTTGTGTTGAGTTTGAAAACCACAAAGCTGATGCTTGTATGCCTCCTACAGAGAGAGGCGCTCACCTGCACCGGCGGATCTCTAGACTCAACATAAACGTCTTTTAACAAGGTCAGGAGCCTATCATCCTTCCTGTAAATTTCTTCTTGTATCTCTGGGTGGTCTAAAGGCAGAGGGGAGAAGAACAGCAGAATAAGAGACAGACAAGGTCTGGGCCACGAAACCGTGTCCTTTCGTCAGTCGCGTCAGAGGGACGGCGCTGCTCTCCTCAGCGAGGCGTCGCTTTCCCACCGCCCCCGTTCCTAACGGCACCGCCCCCTAGCAACCGCCCCCTAGC
>VXAL01009063.1:34885-51192 GCA_013399475.1 Chauna torquata
GTCCTGGCTCGGACAAATAACAAACAGACAAATAAACAAGCCAATGAATAAATAAAGGGGCGATTCCATTTCTCTTGCACAATGCCTTCCGGCAGCCTTTTCTCCTCTCGGGCGCCGCCCCGGCATTCCGGCGCGGCCAGGTGTCGGTGGGGCGGCCGGCCCCGCCGCCATGTCGGCCCGGGGCAGCTTGGCGGCCCCGGGGCTGGGCCCTGTTCTGGCCCTGCGGCTTTTTGGTCGCCTCGTCGGTGGGTAAGGCCTTCGGCTGCGTATTCGCTCGGCGTCGGCGAGAGCCAGGGCCGTGTGGTTTCTGCCGGGGGATGTCCTCAAGGTGGCAGGCTCGTCCAGGGTTTCCTACACGCAGCCTTTTTAATCATCGATGCGGCTTTTCCAGCGTTTTAGCGTGAGGTACAGGGGTTGCTGGCTGATAGGTGGCCTTTAGATCCGTTATTTCCTGACTGTATTCGCTTGGTGTATAAGCAGGGTTATACTCGGTAAGGTGTTTTAGGAAATCGTAGTGGAGTCCAGAGTGAAAATCTGGATCAGGCAGGTGCACATTATCCACAGCAAAAAGCTGTAGTTTATCATTTACAAGCTTATAGATGGGCCAAGTGACCCTGACAGCAAGACTGAGAGGGCCATTCAATGTATAAAACGTTACGTGTCTTGTTTTCCCCTCACATTTTAGCATCCAAATGCACAGTGTCACCATGTGCCATCACCTGTTGTGCTCAGTGATGAATCCTCCCATAGGATGTCACCTCCAGTTTCTGTTCCAGCAGCTGCTGTGCTGATACAAAATGTCTTGCTTTCTTTTTTTCCTCTTCGCAAGTTTTTACTTGAATAATGGTAACATGGAAGTATTTAGGGATGTTGCTCCTCATAATCTGTCATTAACATGTATTGGGTTTATGTGGCAGCAGTTTGGTAGCAGAGGGGCTGCAGGGGTGACTTCTGTGAGCAGAGCCCAGAAGCTGCCCCATGTCAGATAAGAGCCAGCTCCAGACGGCTCCAAAAGTGACCCGCTGCTGGTCAAAGCTAAGCCAGTGAGTGATGCTGGTTGTGCCTCTGGGAGAGCAGATTTAAGGAAGGGAAAAAACTGCTGTGTGGCAGCAGCTGGGAGAGAGGAGTGAGGAACAGCCCTGCAGACACCAAGGTCAGGGAAGAAGGAGGGCAGGAGGTGCTCCAGGCGCCAGAGCAGCAGTTCCCCTGCGGCCCATGGAGAGGCCCATGGTGGAGCAGGCTGTCCCCCTGCAGCCCATGGGGTACCACATGGAGCAGATCTCCACGCTGCAGCCTGTGGAGGAGCCCACGGAGGAGCAGGTGGATGTGGCCTGAAGGAGGCTGCAGTCCATGGAGAGCCCCCGCAGGAGCAGGCTCCAGGCCAGAGCTGCAGCCCGTGGAGAGGAGCCCACGCAGGAGCAGGTGGTCTGGTGCGAGCTGCCACCCGTGGGGGACCCGTGCTGGAGCAGTGTGCTCCTGAAGGATGGACCCCATGGTATGGACCCATATTGGAGCTTCTGGCTCCCCAGCCTGTGGGAAGCCCACACAGGACCCGTTCGGGAAGGACGGCATCCCGTGGGAGGGACCCCACACTAAAGCAGGAGCAGAGAGTGACCACGAAGGAGCGGCAGAGACGAAGCGATGTGGGCTGACCGCAGCCCCCATTCCCCGTTCCACTGTGCCACTGGGGGGAGGAGGTAGAAGAGGGGGGATGGGGGGGAAAGTATTTTTAGTTTGCTTTTAGTTTCTCGCTGCTCTAGTCAGTTAGTTGTTGGCAATAAATTACACTAATCTCCCTTATGCTGAGTCTGTTTTGCCCATGACAATAATTGCTGAGTGATCTCCCTGGCCTTATCTCAACCCATGAGCTTTTTATCCATAGTGTGTTCTTCCCCTGTCTTTTTGAGGAGAGGGAGTGAGAAAGCAGTGTGGTGCTGGTGAGCTACCCACTGGTGTTAAACCACCAAAATAATATTTCCTTACAGGCATATCACTGGTTTACTCAGTGACAGCAGATTACTTCATAAGCAGATATCATCTAGAACATACACCCTAAAGGGAAATTAAGAGAACAATTCCTTAGTATTGTTCACGATTTGTGGGCTATGCTATGTTATTCAGCTATGGTCCTGGCCAGGGTGCAGTCTCTCTCTTTCAGCTGTCTGTGACCTGAGGCCTCATTTTGATGCAGCCCAGCTGAATAACATCTGCTCTGACTTCTGAGAAAACTGCTGTGAACTGTGAGAGAGTTGTGAGAAAGTACTTAGTCTTGAGCCATGCAAGATAAGAAAGGTAAAATTGGAGACAGAGGTAAAATTGTTGAATGGGAATCAGCAGATTAAAGATTCAAGAGGAAAAACATAAGCATGAAAAGATACAAAGTTTTCTGAGAGAAAAAGACAGAAACAGCAACACTAAAGGTTATCCTGTTGGAAGAAACAATAAAGGCTGGCCTTTATCTACCTGACTGATGACTGCCTGATCAGTAATGACTCCTAGGCTGCCTTACCAAAGCGGAAAAGTGTATTAGTGGCTCATTAATCCTAGCTATTGTGTGAATTAGCCAATAAGTAATTGTTGTATGCTTTTAAGTTGTGTACATGCTGTTTGCAGACTCTTCATGTGTGGTGGTAGTTGCCTGAATCAAGTGACTTGGAGAGTGTTACAAAGGACAGGGAAGAGACCCAACTTCTATGTTCTTTTTTAGGAGGAAAATGCATATTGCCTGCCCTTGCGTCCATCTAGTTGTGCTTATTACTGTGTGCATACAGAACTTATTTTTTCGAAACTTGGACTTATACTAGTAGCAGCATTATTTAGTAATAACGTCGCTGATGCGCTAGTCATTATGGCTATGGTGTGCTTGAATACTGCATAATAAGTGACAGTGTTCCCCTTAGAGGGAAGTCAAAAGACAAGCTGGTGGATGAGGAAAACAATAGGTTTACAAAGGCAATGCAGACAAGATAGTGTAAGCATGATCTGCACTGGATCTCTGCTCTCATGGGGAATCCTCAAGGGGCAGTCTCTCCGCTTGCTCACTTTAAAGACTCTCACTCTCTGTAGAAGGATGGAAGCATGTCTTTAACTTACATTTTCTGGTAGTAAACTTACTGACCTGATCCTATTTTAGGCACTGCGTATATAGTGATAATAGGAAGTTAAGTGATATTAGCAATAACAGGAACGTCGAAGCATAGAAGCTGTTTAAGTTGCTGGACTGAGACTGGCGGCATGTCCAACTAAATACCAGTAGTTGGTTAGTTGCGGACTTAACCTATGTTCCTGAGCACAGGGTTTGATGTGTTTGCAAGTGGTTAGCCTATCCAGTGTAGCTGTAACGGTAAAATTCATATGGATGGCTTTGGTGGTTTTAGACCTTTAGCACGTTTCGGCATTTCTCTAAGACATTCTTACTAATCTGACTGTGGAGGCAAGCCATTGTTCCAAATTTGGAAATAAAGATTCTCCCCTTCAAAAGCGAAGAACTACTGGCTTCTGGGGTCAAACTTAGTGATTCGGAGCAATTCTGTCCCTGTAAAGCCTGAATGTGGCTAACACTGCTGTAGTATTTACTGACAGCAAAATAAATTCACCAGAAGGCAGTCAGTTAAAAATAAAGAGTGATGTCATTCTATGCCTGTCGCTTGCTATCACTGAGGATGGCACAAGGCTGTTCTTTTTTATGTATAAGGAAGGATCAGAAGTAAAAGACTTTTATTCTGAAGAATCTTTCATTTATAATGTAGCAGGCAGAAAAATTGGAATTAAAAACTTTTCTTTTTTTTTTNTGACCACATTGAAATTAAATATCAGGAATCAAGAGCCTGGAATTTCTTTCAATGTAATATATCTGCAAGTGAGATTACTAAAAAATGAATGCGTAGTTCCTTAAAGCATAAAAACTGCCTGTATGCAACTTCGACTGTGTTACAAATGTGAAGCATTTTTCTTGAGCCAGGAGTCTGCATTTTTCCGAGGAATTTAAAAATAACAAAAGAAATGTCAGTCCTCAAGTATCTCTTTAACAAAAGAGCCCATGGGAACAACACAGGCTATCAAACTGAGTTCCTTTGTACCAGCAGCCTGTTGTCAGCAGTGGACAGCATCAAGCATATCAGAGAAAAAACACAGGAATCTGCACAATATGCTTGTGCCGCAGGCTGCTGCACTAGATCTCCTTTTAATATTTTTACACCTCTGACAGAGAAATTCTTAAAACTACTGTGCATCTGGAAAATAAAATGTACATTTGTGACCATTCTTTAAGTCTTTTGTTTCAATTTTTCATCCCAGTTTTGATTTTATGTTGTGTTTTCTTCAGTTTTCGTTTTCAGTTAGTTCTGCAGCTGGATGGGAAATGGATCCAAAATTAATTTGGGTAGTTCACTAGTATCAGGAGGCTGACGGATCTATTGCAAATTCCCCTTAGATGAGGGAGAACAGGAATGTCTGGTATTAACTTTATTTGCTGTGAAATACTATTAAAGTTTCTGTGTTTTCTTTACTATGCAGAGTATTAGTCCAGATGGGCACGTAATCTCAGTGAAATAAGATTTTTTTTCTAGTGATGCCAAACTTGAGAATTTTTAAGAGGAGGCAGGTGAGGTTTGCTATGTGATTTATGGTCTGAGAGCATCCAGAGGCCAAGGCAGAGGAAAATTAGAATCCCTTACGCTGTAGTGGCATATTGTTATATTTGACTCTGTCCATGTTTTCTACCATTTACACCATTTTTTCTCTTCTCATATTTTTTGTTGCTGGTTGTTCGTAACTTACAGCAATTTAAAGGGATACTCTAGCAAATTTATGTGTAATTAGGATTCAGGGAATTCAGTCCTCTGTCCTGATTACTGATTTCCCAGTAAACACAATGAGAGCATTGATCCATTTGTTGCTTATCTCATCGGTATTAGGAAGAACCAGAGAACACAGCATTAGCAAGAATTGATTATGAGCCAAGCAAAAATGACTGTCCTGCAACTTTGTAAAGATGAACTCAAGAAAGATGGACATTTAGATCACTGTTGCCTTTAAGTGATTTCCAGTTGTTCTGTTACTTAATTCAGTTTGTTCATGTGTTTTTGGCTTCAGCTGATCCATCTGTTACTGGCTCATGAAGTATCTACAAATATATGGAAGACTTTTCCTTAATTCCAGGCTATGATCAGAATGCTACTAAACACTTGCATCTTTTCAGGGCTAGGTGGCTGCAGTGCTTTATTTAAAGGAGTTTTTGTCAGTCCTTACTTGGATGCAGTATAGGGAGAAAGTAGTAAGCCTACGTTTCCAGGCTCACACACCAGCCCAGACAGGTTACTAGCTCCTTGTCAAATAACTTTCATTTCAGATACATTACATTTACATTCTCCTGATTGACTGTGGCTTTATATACCTGATATGTCATCTTTCATAATTTTTGTATCTTATCATTATAATCTGAATTAGCAGGTTACTTTGACTTGGAAATGTACAGTAGGAGCCAGCATGTTTGAGAATGAAGCAGGCTTGTACTGGAATTAATTAATTATAGCAATTAGATGTGCATTTTGTCATCTTATTCGATAAGAGACTTAAACTAACATGGTCTTCATTTTTACTCACAAGGTTCAGTTCCACATGCTAAATCCACCTTTTTTAATGACTAAGTTTGTGTTATAAAAACTACTGTGAAATTAACTAATGAAAATCAAGGATATGAAACTATCTTAAACTATAAGCACATTTTTTAAAAAAAAAGTCAACACAAACCAGTGCAATGCCCTGTGGAAACAAATGCATCTCAGTTTTTGCTAAAAAGTAATTCTTAAAAATCACTAACTTAAGTATTTTCTATGAAAATTACTTACACATTCCTTTTGTGCATCCATGACTGGTAGAGGCTATCTCAAATGATCATACGTGGTGATTCATTTGATCAAAAAAGTCAGGAGCAAAACGTCACAGGCTAGAATCTGCCCCTTTGTGATGGGGAGCTGAACAGATTTGCCTTTCCGTCCCTTAATTCTGCTGGTTTTGGCAATATGGAAGCGGAAGGATCCTGAGTAGCAGGTACAGCCTCTGTCAATGCAGAGGCTGTAAATAGGGAATGGTGTAAAAGTCACTGAGCACCTCTCACCTATCCTTTGACGTGGCTCGATAAGAATTGGTTCTAACCAAGCCTTAAGAAGCTGGAGAAGTTACAGCCGTTTAATAGGGAAGAATGTAACAGTGGCTTAATCAGTATTATGCTGGGTAAGTCATGTTTTAGTCCCTGTCCTATACCTGTATTTTTCTACATCTGCAGTACCCAAAATTCTGCCTGGCACCCAGAATGGATGTTCTGCAAAGCTTCGAGGATTACTGTACTGAGATTACACATCTTTCCATGCTGCTTCCACAAGCCATTTCTACCAATGCTGAGAACTCCCCTTTCCAAGAAGCAAATGCATCTATCTACATTAATGGTAGAAATGGCTTTCATTAGGGGATGCTGCAAGACTGCAGAGCAAGAAAATGTGCCTATAGAGTTACAACCTAAAAGCCTTGAAGAAAAGCAGAATGTGTAACATTGTATTACCAGAAAATAAGCTACAGAACATGATTCGAGAAATATATCGTATTAATTTAGCATTTAGTCCAAGAAACAAATGAGAAGCCATCATTTAACTTTTCTAGGATGTGCAGCCACCATTAGTATTACAACTGTCAAGTCTTTCTGATTCAAAACTAAACATTTTCCTTTAAATTTGTGATTACATTCATTTGCCTCCATATGTTAAATAATAACTGTTTAGGGGCTACCTTAAACTCATAGAAGCTAACTCCCACTGCAGTAACAGTAATGCAGGACAGGATAAATAGGAATGAAACGAATAGGAAGGAATCCAAGGCTATAGACAAAAACCTGTATTTGAAACAGTTAAAAAAATTCTCAGACTTGGGGTGTGATCCAGTGAGGCTGAAGAAGAAAATCCCTCTAAGGGAAGAGTCATAACTATCTACTGTTATCTACTGTATGGGCTGGTTTGTTTGTTTGTTCTGCATCTTACTCTGAAACATCTTGTGCAAGCCTTTGTTAGAAACACTGAGACTACATGTACTCGTATTGCTGATCAGGGGAAAATAGACTTTTCCCTGACTATTCTCCACTTGCCTCATTTACCATAAAATGTGATGTTTTTTTCACTTAGGAATAAAACTATCAATTATTGCAACATACTGCAGAAAAAATGCCGGTTGTAACAGCAGCAACGCCCACTACGAAGGATTTCCTCTATACCTCATGCAGTGGTGCCCATTAATGTATGTAAATAATGTCTGGGACTGATTAGTCCACAGAGGAGGAGATAGTTGAGACAAATAATGCTGTATTGTTTTACTAAATTTTGTATTATTCCTAAATATTATACTTGATGTGCAGTAGTACAAAAAAAAGAAATTTACACTCAATACAGGTTTTCCAGTAGAGCTCCCTTACCACTTCTGAGCCTTCTTTTCATTTGTATGTATTACTATTACTGTTTCCCTGGGAGCTGACATATACCAGTTGTGTTGGTAAAGAATACATTAGAGAAACAAGAATATGTCTCAGTGATACCAACATGTGACTAACAGTATTAGGGTTCGCCTGGAATTTATTACTGAAGTTAGACTTTGTGTTTCTCTTCTTTCCACAGCATCAAAAATCTGGGGGAAGCATGTGGGGCCCAGATGAATTCTGAACAATCCCATTTACTAATTATGTATAGAGATATAGTGTCTAAATATATAAGTGTCAGGTTGCTCTGGGGGCTACAAAAATAGACCATTAAAGAGGTCCCAAGTTATTTAAAGAAGTACTACCTCTGTGTACTAAAAGTTCATTTTTAGACTGTATAATAAGGGCATAATTAAGCTTCAAAACTCCAGTGTTATAATTTATTGCATGAATGCAGGTTTACTGACACTCCTTGAAGACAGAGTTCTTTATGTAAAACATCTTTAGGATCAAGACAAAACTACCACACTCCTATATGCGTAAGATAATGCAAAACCAGCATTCCTGAGCATCAGCTCAAGAACTCTGTAGAGTTTAAGCTTCAGCAGTGACATGGGTCAGCTTCACTCTGGCATAAAATCCCTTGCAAGACTCTAGGAAGGATCCCTGCAAGGCATTTAGTGGCAGTTTCTTCTTTGTACTGGGGGAAATCTCACCTCACACACCCAAAAGAGCTGGAGACTGGGAGCTGAACCGCAACAGCATTTTTTCTAGTGCTAGAGCCTTAGCCAGTAGTTCTGATTTTGCAGGTTGCTTCCGCTGGGAGAACCAGATGATGACTTCAACTGCTTTTCTGATAGTACCTGGCTCATTCGAGTCCTGTTCCTTTCAAGCAACATACATACAACCCCATTTTTCTGAACACAGCAGGAGACAGGAGATAGTTTCCATGCTCATGGATTCAGGCCCCCAGCAGACATCATTTACATGCGCAGACACACACAATCATATGCTTTTGTTGCCTTTGTGGAAAGGAGGGCCTGTTGTCATCTACAGCCCCTGCTGTCACAAGCCAAATGTTTCCTGTAATAGCTTCCATAAACTGTCTCCCTCCCTGCTGCTTTTTGTCTGTTTCTCTCAGATGTACAGAGCTACCCCCCAGCCAAATCCCAGCCCTCCTGGCTTCAGACCAGATTGTTCAATTTCCACTCCAGTCTTGTCATTCTGATGGGTGATTTGAGCGATGACTTCTGTTGTTTCAGGCAGAAAAAAGAATAGGTATCTGACTGCACCTGGAATGGAAGTAGGTTATCACTCCTACTAACCTAAAATAGGATTTCGGCTTTTTCATGGATCAGAGGCACATCTCTTCAAAGTTAGACGCATTCTTACTTTTTAGTGTCTCTCGTGCTGTTACGACCTGCTATCTGTCTAAGCAGACAACATGCGTGAGGTGCCTGGTTCCCAGAGTGGAATCCATCATCCTGAAGCTACTGCCAAGCATCTTTTCGTGTACTTAACAGGAGCAATTTAAGGCTGCAATCCAGTAGCATGCTGTCTCTAAAGGAGAATTCTTCTTCTGCTAGTAGCACCCCCCAGTCCTGCGTGAACGTAGTGCTCAGCTGGCTGCATGGTACGCCAGCTAACTCACTGCCTGGGCAGAAAACCATTCACCTTTTTTTTTTTTTATTGTTCAAAGTTTTCTGTCTGAAAACATGAAGCAGCTTATAAAGGGGTTATCTATGCTACCAAGTAAGGTAGATCAAGGAGCATTCTTTGGCCATCAGGTCAGTTAGCACACAAAGTCCGCATCCATACATACAAATCTTTATTACCCCTTTCTGTCCACAGTGCTACATACTGAGCCACAGCTGACAGTTACCGCAGTCACATTCAGATGCTGTTAGTACCTATGTGAGTGCTCCTGTTTATGTGCATGTTTGGTCAGGTTAGCCTAAAAACTGATGAAGATATAACAGCACGGCTATACATTATGACAATAGGCTTGCCATTTATTAGTACTCAGCAAAATGAAGTGTGCTGATGAAGTAGCTTTTTTTGCCTTGGGCATAATTGCAATGTATTACCGTTTTTTGGAACAGCCGTGCTAAATTATCATCATTTTTTTTTCCAATCCCAACCAAGATATCTATCAGCGAAAGATTTTAAATTCAAATCAGGACTTAGACTTGTCTGCATCCTAGTCAGGTCATATTTTCAATTCTTTCTTAATAACATAACGTCACGAACCTTAAAAAGCAGAATCACAGGAGTACAAGCTATATTTTTCACTTCAGGTTACTCAAAAATCATACTGCCTTTCTACTTTTTAGACACGTAGGTGGCTCTGTTAGTACCATCCTTGCAATTTCTGTATGTTCAATTGTATGGAACCCTAGAGGTAAGAACATACTTTTAAACAAGGTATGTTTACATGGTGACAAATATAGACACAGCTGTGAAAGACCAAGAACCATCTGTAACAAAGGATTCAGACTACCTGAAACAAGACTCTGCTTCTCCATACTACTACTGCATTTGTCATTGTTTGTTAACTTAAAGATAATTCATTGTGTTCTAATTTTGAGGTTTAAAGCCATATATGCAGTGTCTTTGTCCAAAATGAACTCAACAGACTTCATTGGAACTCCAGATAGCTGTCAACTGTCACTCTGTGAATCCATCAAATATTCAAGGTTTATTTTATTTTATTTTATTTTATTTTTGTAATGATGAAAAGAGGCATGTTGTGTTCTGGACCAGTGTACCTGCTAAAAATCCTTCAATTACAGACTGAGCTATATATTGAAAGTTCAGCTCCAAACACATACATACATACCAATTCCCACACATGCTGAATGGAGTAACATTTAGCATACCTAAATCTTATCTGAAGATAAGGCAAGCCTTGTGCCATGTGGAGTAAGCAATCCATCTAGTATTTGGTGTATGGAGTGCTGATTCATCTTGATCCCAATGGCAGATGAGATTTCAGACCAGAAGGCATGTAGCCTAACCAGGCCGACAGTTGCTGAGGAAGCAAGCACGGACCCATCACAGAACTGTGCCTGAATTTCTCATTTGTGGGGCAACTATGCAGACAGAAGAGAACAGAACATAATATCCTGACGGACATATGCTAGAGTGGCTCTTGCAGCATTCAGATACCACCATGTCTAGATAATGAGGAGAATGGAAACAGACAAGACATGGCAAATTTGTACAAAAGGATATATGTTACAATCAGCACCTTATCCCCGCTGGTATTCCCATGAAATGCAAAACAAACTAATTTGCAGACGTGGAACGTGCATTCGCCTTCTATCGCCAATTACCAGTTAAAGACTGCTTTCTATTACAAGAACAGATTCCCGTTAGGAAACTAGCTAGTCCAGAAACTAGCTAGTCCAGTTCTACTGTTCCTTAACTCAAGAGTTAAGCATTGGAAAGTCAACCTGTGAGGGTCCAATCTCACTGTGTTAGGCAAATCTTTGGTCTGACCTGCTACAGTCGCGCTTCTGCCACCAGCATGAGTACAGAAGCTCTCCCCCTCAGTGATACAACACCAGTCACACACATGAAAATAGTAGGCTTTCAGAGACTAAAGTTTCAAACTGCCTAAGGTGCCACCATGAGTGGACACATACTCATCTATTCAGTGACTGTGTTAACTAGATTATCTTCTGCTTCCAGTGCACAAATGTGGGAGAAGCTGGCAAAGTGCAGGGGTCTCAGATCAGACATGGAGGTGCTTGTATTAGCTGAGACCTTGGATCTCTGATATCTTGTAGCACATCTACTTCCATCAGTATTTGGGGAATCTACCTATCTCATCCTGCCATAGTTTATGTCTCTCTTCCTGACCATTCTCCCCTGGTCTCTCTACCCATGCTCTGCCTTTGTCAGTCCTACTGTCATCCTTTTCCTCTGGTCATGGGACTCCTCAGCCAGCAGAGCCTCCAGCCGCTCTTGCAGCAGCCACGTGCTAAATGGAACAACTACAGTTTCAGAGTACTAGCAGTGAAATATGCTTGCTTGATGTCAGAAATACACCTCCTACTTCACAGGAATAAAAGCTGTGGATTGTCACATTCAACATGCCAGACTATTTTGATTTCAACAGTTCAGAAGTGGAGAATGATTTTTTTTAAGGCAGCCTCAGCCTGAGCCATGCCAAACTCGTCTTTGGGAGGAGGGGGGATCTAGAAAAAGGAGTTAGATGGAGGAACAAAAAAAATTGTTAACTTTTAGTGGCCAGCAATTTACCTGTCAACAGTACTATATGAGTTGCTTAGAGAACTGTTTCATCAGTTTCTTGTCTTTCTCCTCCTTTTTCCTTTCTGTAAACGTTAAGTGCTGCATCCAGAGCTGTATTCAGAACAGCATGCACAGCAAGGGAAGCATCACAGGGTTCAAAACAGGACCTTAAGCAACCTGCTTCAGGACGCCTTCTTCTTCCTGTAAGGAATGTCACCTCATCTGACTAAATCTGTTCCAAAAGAACCAGGTCAAAGCAGTAACCTAGACAACTCCAATGTTACAGCTCACACTACTATTTATATATATACGATTGGAAAGGGAATAGTTACTCCCTTACCTGCTTGACATTTCTTTTGCCCACTAGGCTTCTTTTAAGCGGGTGCTGTTATGCAGTTGATGTTTGCCAGCTCCACCCAATAAGCAGAACACCTGAGGTGCATATGGGTTTTTATTCTAGCTCTAGCTACAAGGTTGGAGAATAAGATTGCACTTTTTTTTTTTCTCCTTTTTTTAAGGTTAGACTTTTATTCTGTTTGGTTGCTTTATATGCTTGTAGTACTTCCATGTGATCTGGAAAATGCTTATCTGAACAAACTGCTCAGAACTTAGTGCAGAGTTTGATATTTTTATGATTTTACTCAAAATAGGGGTATTTGGTATACTTTAAAATATAACCAGGATTTGGCTATGTTTATCTGGCTAATTTTCAGAATGTTGAGATAACGTACCAGTACAGCAGGTTTATGTTGAGCCTTGCAAATCAGGAAGAGCACTCTAAGAGGAGATGATGAGTTAAGTATGGATGTGTTGTGAAGAGCCTCGGAGAAGAGAAAGCTTACAGAAACATTGACTGCACAAGAATAGAAATTCCTGTAATTTGTGGTTATGCGGGAAACTCTCCATAAATCACAGTAAGATTCAGAAACTTGCAAATCCACACTGGGATCAGAAGAAGTCTTCAGTGTAGACAGCTGGGTGATATATGATCCTGAGATAGTAGTTACTATTTGTCATTTTAGATGTTATCAAAAAACTACAAGGGAAATGTACTTCCTAACATGGCTGGGTACAACTTTTTTTCCCTCTACTACCAACTAGTGCCACTAGGCACTGTGGTGTTCACAGAGGTTCCAGAGACAGCATGGAGATGGAATTCTGAATTTTCCTTTATGGTGTCAGAAGGAGTAAAATAAAATTCTGGATCTATGTTTGAAAACAGTCTCAGTTTTAAGTGCAACCCAGCTGTATCCTGAGGCTGAAACATGGCCATGTTTTGGCAGCAGGGAAGACTGCCATATGTTACAGTGATAAAGAAATTACACTGATGCCAATCTCTAAAGTCAGACTTATAAAAAATATCTAAGGGAGTATATTTGTAGCAATATAAGCTTTAATATATATATAGCATAAAAGAAAGAGCCTGACAAGTCTATATTAAATTTTTCTGTCTCTAGCAGTCATGCACTTTGTAGATGCCACAAGCTGCAATTCACAATTGTTCGTGAGAGAAGATATAATCCATAAATCCATTCCATTTCCCTGTTATACAGAATTGCTTTCTGTCTAGCTCCTAGCTTCCAATAGCCATAGTACAATTCTGCTCTTTGAACAAGTTCTTACTGACTGGCTTTTAGTGAGCACATACTGGAAATCGATAAGAAGATTCTTTTTTTAGCAGTCATTCACGTCAGGCCTCTAAATAAGAGCACGGAGGTGGAGATCCTGAACATGGCCAGCGGCAACATGACATATTCTTTCTTTTTTTAAGGTGAGTATAGGCTGCTGGTTTATAGCGCTCATGGGTGACATGGCTTTTAAAACAGTCAATTAGCTCATTTCAGTGCCAGCAGTATGTCAAGTGTCTTTGAACACAAAAGACTATTGGTATTATTGATATGCATATAATAAAATCTGTTGTAGGATCTGTTCACATGATGTTCCAAACCACATCTACTGCAACTTAATGCAGAACAAAATATCCAAAATACTGATCTCAATCATAAATCTTGCTTTCTGTTGTAAACACTGAAGCTGCTGTTTCTCGTTGCTGAAGGAGGACTGCTGCTGATCCATAAAACTCACTATCTGAGAAGTTTTAAATTCACTCCATTTACCAGTATCCCTAGACACATTTGTGAGATTGCTAAGTTGTTGAGAATAGACAATGGGTTCCACCAGGATCTCCTTATTTTCACCATTTATGTCCTTGAACCCTTGAAAGAAATTATCAAGAGACAATAAATTTGTTTTTTGTATACACAGCCCCATCATTTCTTCTTAAATTCTCACAGTATTTTGAAGATGAGAAAAAACACTGCCTGTTTCTTCCTGCAATTTTTTTCAGAGTGAGACAGAGATCTCTGAAGAAGACATTCATTTCTTTTTATGGCCCTCCATCTCATCAGCCGCAGCAGAATATTTCTTCATGTTATTCTGAAACTGACAGTTTAGTTCCGAGAACCATTTCCACCACTGGTGTCAACATATTTAATGCTGTTCCTAATCCACATATATGCTCATCAGTCAACCTCAACAACTGAGCTTTAGTATCAAATGGCAGAGCCTTATTTTGTAATATTTTTTCAGACATACAAGAAACTTCTTTGTACACCAATTCTTTAACAGAGGCAAAAGACATTGATATGACTAATGCAAATATATTAGCTGCTGATGGACAGGACAGGAGGTGACCTATAAAATACGCGTAGGTTGTCAACATCTGTGGCTGCTTCAAACAGTTCTCACTAACGGAATCTTGTATTTTGTTAAAAGGCATTAAAAAGGTCAGCACCACACCACCACCTGGATGTTCTTGCCTTCACCTTCTTCACGTAGCCACTTCCCTGGAAGCCTGAGGAGGCCATGTTGGGCCTCAGGGCCAGCTGGCCAGGCAGAGGCAAAGCACTGACTGTCCTGCAATGCTTTTGCAGCCCCTCAAAGTCCAGTCAACTGCCCGCTGCTCCCACTCTGCTCACCTTTGCCATCGGCAAAGTTGCCTCCTGCAACCCCAGCACTCCGGTTCCTGCTAAGTTTTTAGTTACATTGGCTAAGAAGTGACTGAGTATAGTGTGACTGTTCATCACTTACCTTGTCATGTCCACACACTGTGCAATGCAGCAAGGTGTGGACATATTTAAGCTAACACAGATCCAAATAGCCCTGGAATAAAAGGTAAGGTAGCCACAACAGTTCTGTGTTGCACGTGAGTTAACTGGCCCAGGTAAGATGCAGTAGCCTTGTCTTTATACCTCTGTTTTGAAACACAAATGAACCTCTGCCTAGTATTGCACTGCATCAGTACCAATCTGCTTGAAAGGTGATTTGGAGAAGCTTTGCATTACTGCACAAAAGCCATTATACACAGCATCTGGAGCTGTGCACTATCTGAACTGACTTTCCAGTTCTCACTGTCTGCTCTGCAGATGAGGAACTGTGGTGTTTTAGATTCCTTTACTGGACACCTTAAACTAGAACAACTCATCGTTCAGTAGGCTTAGCTGAGGGCCACATTCTGTGAAAAATATTTTGGGCATTGTCAGCTGAAAAAGACTCGAGCTCCTGTGACATGACGTGTACAAAATTTAATTTGAAAGTATGTTGGAGACGGAGGCAGAGATTTTGGGGATCTACTTTTTTTGTATTAACTGTACAGATTAGAAAACAAGAACTGACTCCTAAAAAAATCCATTGGCAGGATGCGAACTCTGCTTTAAACTAGAGCTGCTCCAAACAATTCTTTAAATAGTAAAGCAATGTCCAGTCTTACTAAATTGTATGAGTGCCTCACTAATCATTGTTTTTTTTTTTATTTCTAGTGTGTAGCTGAATGTTCTTCATAATCATGAGATCAGTTAGAGGGTAGGGGGAGAAAAGCTCCTACCACCTCAGTTTCAGGAGGCGAGGTTGAAAGAAAAATTGCTGAGTGTTACCAAGCCTCATTGCAAAGCCTGCTACTGTGTCCCCACAAAGACGGCATCTGGAAAAAACAAACAAACAAACATGATTGTGGCACGCCTGTGAGCAGCAGCTTTATCTCAGAGAGGTGTCCCTCCTCATGCTTGCAATAAGGTTTTTAAAAGGCCACATCAACATCCTTAACACCTGGAAAGTGCACTGATGCTTTAACATCCTGAAGACAGTCCTCAGGCCCTGACCCTGCGGTGGGCCTGCCTTTCTGGAGACCTCTCCCGTTCCAGCCCCGCTTCTCGTCCTTCCCGTCCTCCTCCCAGCTCCCCCCCGCCGCGGCGGACAGCCCTCCCGGCCTACGGGTGATGCCGCCCCTCAGGTGCGCTGCGCGCGAACCCGGGGCTATCGCTCGGGCTCGGCCGGGCCTCCTCCCCGCAGCCCTCCCTCGGGCGGGCGGCAGCCGCCTCCGCGGGCCACGGTGGAGGCTGGCGCCCCTACGGCGCCGTAGCTGAAGGCCCCCGGGAGTGAGGGCAGTGACCGAGAACCAGCGACAGGGTCCCGCCGCCGGGCCCTTCCTTCCCTCCCCTCCCCTCCCGTCCGGCACGTCCCAGCCGCGCACAGGCCCGGCTTGCCGCGGCTCCTCCTCCGGCAGGTGCGGCCCAGCCGCGCCGGGCTTTGCGGG
>VXAL01009063.1:51606-78393 GCA_013399475.1 Chauna torquata
CTGCGGGGCCGGGCCGAGCCGGGCCGGGGCTGCCGGCCGGGCAGGAGCCCTGCGTGCGTCCGTCCGGGCGGCTTTGCCGCTGCTTAAAGCAGGGCTCCGAGCCGGGGCTAACGGCGGCAGCGATCTGCTGCTGTCCGGACTTGCAGCCGCTCAGCTGAGCGGCGGCAACGAGCTCTTGCGCCTTTCTGGTGTTTAAATGTGCCACATCTCCCCGCTGGGAGGGGAGCTGGGCTCCCTTTCAGCTCCTGCGTTTCCGGAAGATTAAACCTGCAGTCCCAGCAGTTTCAAAGGTACCGCTCAGGTGGCTGAATACCTCGCTCGGAGTGGGGAAAGGTTTGGTTCTCAGCACTAAATTTCCTGTTTGTTCGATCTGGAGCAATTCTGCCCCAAATCCTGGGTTCCTGCGGTGCTGCAGGCTGCAGACGACTCGGTGCGGGTCTGCCCGGGCATCGATGGAGGCTGAAGTCGGGCTGCGGAGCAGAGGCGGCTCGTTGGGTGGTCTCCGGCGGGGTCCAGTGGTGCTCGGTGCCCCATGCGCACACGGAGAAGCCCGAGTGCACTTGGCACCATACCGTACAATAAAACGTGAAAGAAAGGGAGCTACAGTTTGAAACAGCACGGTGAGATAAATTGCAGACGTTGAGCTTACCAAATAGTGTGAATACATTTTTTAAAATTATTATTATTATCATTTAGCTTGTTATAAGTCTGCCTGTTTTCGTAGGGGGTAGGAGGATATCTTTCCGAAGCAGTTTGGGGTTAGTCTTACTTGCGTAAATGTTAACGGCAACGTTCATTTAGTCATTAAAAGATCAGGGGTAAAGCCAGAGGCCACAGTGCTGTTGAGCATAGCACTTAGGGTAAAGAATTACTGTAGCTTTGCCAATTCCTGGTGATTCTGAGACCCGCTTGTGTGAAGGGGTTGGCAGGGGCAAGGCCTCCGCAGGGTGTTCACAACTGGTTAGAGGTTTTCATCCAAAAGCAAAGTTTATTATTTAACTAAAACTTACAGAAATCAAGCAATGCACTGAGCAAATGATACGGTTACCACAGTTGCTTAAAAATCTACCGGCATATAGCTACTCAGTATGATTTCTCTGTTATGTTCCAGCTTACAAATGAATAAAGAGGGAAATTTCTACTTAACATTGAAAGTATTCCAGGAGAATTTCTTTTATCTTTTGTCTGTATGTCGGATTGTGAATAATTTGACAGCATCTGTAAAGCACTTTGCAGTCATTATGAAGTACTAAGCTAGGTATGGTTACTCTGAGAAACTGGTATGGAATAATAAGCTCTTGTTTTAGTATGACACTAAAAATAATGCAATCATACCAATTAACACCTCATAAGCATAAGATTTTTTTTTTTAGGTACAATGTTGATAAAAATACCATTAGGATTGTGAGTTATTGTGCATCTGAGCAACAGAAGTCCCCATTTCTTCCTGTATAAGCATGCATGGAGAAAATGTGCTTTTGGGCAGCTATGGAATTGGCAGATGTGGGGAAAATAGTGCTTCTAATCCTTAAAGGGGCTGGGGGGGACAGTAGAGGGGAAGAAGCGGCATCTGGGTTTTTTCAAAAGTGATTCAGTTAGATTTGCAGGTATATCTTGCATTCAGTTCTAAAAGCGAGGAAGTGCTTTTAAGGAATGGAATTTCAGTGTGGAAATTGAGGTGCTATTTATTTAACACTTTATAAATTAGCATGTTATATGAACCACACAGAGTATCATATTAAGCATTGGCTTTGCTGTTAGAATATCACATAGTTTTCTGAAAGTGAAGATGACTATGCAAAAATATTACAATTTATCTTTTTTTTTTTTTTCCTCTCCACAAAAATAACTAACTGGTTGTCTTGGTGGTATATCTCCCCAATTTCTTGAGCTGAGAACTATACTTAATAGTGAAAGACTTGTATTATCCTTGACATAGCAATTTCCAAGTCTTCACTTCTTTGTGTTCTGACTTTGATGACATTTTGCCCACTTGAGACCAAAGGAGGGTTGATGTTACTTCTGCCATTCTATATGCTTACCCATGGGGAAGAGTATGTGCTTGTAGGTGGGATTCTTTATTTTACAGGCTTTTACTAACTTGATTTTATAGGAAACTTTGAAATTTTGCTATCAAATTCTGATCTCTGAATAAGAGTAAAGAACAAATGCTTTTCACTTTTTTTTTTTAATCAATTAAAAAAAATTGTATGTTGGCTCATGGGTGGGATTTGCCTCTGATTGAATTTTAGGCTTTAAACAGTTTCATTTGAGAAGAAGCATGCCTATGAGAGAATTTGTTAAAGGGCATTCCTGCTGAGTCCGTGAAGAAATTCCAAGCAACTCTGGGAGGTGGTTTCAGGGTGAGAAAATGGAGCAATGATGGTGGAGTTTGGCACTTTGAACTGGGAGACCAGAAGAGCTTTGAAACTCCTGGTTCTGGGTGTTCCCACGTGGACCAGCCGCCGTGGATCAGCCTGGCCTTTGTAGAAGGGGAAGCATCTAACGTAGACCAGGGTGTTCTGGGCAGGTGCTAGTCTGTGTTCTGGCCCATGGTGTTTGTCATCTCCAGCACTTGTGGAAGAACTTTGTGCAGACAGCTGAGTAACCTGGCCAGGGGTGGAACTGGAAAAATGTTTTGTCGGGATTCTATCAGATTTGTATATTAGTTGCATTTTAAGCTATGGAAAAACTTGGACGTAGTTAAACTTTGACACTGAAGTCCCTTACCAGACTTCCTGTGGACCAGCAATGCTTGGCGTCCTTTCTGGGAAGAGGTTTCGCACACACAGGATAGCTGAGCTGAAATATCTTCTGTGCTCCACGCAGTAGACAGCTAAGTCACTCAAAGGGCAGATACTCTGCGGAAGCTTAGGTAGAACTGATGTGTCGTTATACACGTACCTGTGTTGCTGACTCTTCAGAATGTCTCTCAGTTGGCTTGAGAAATGAAAGGTGTCATTTCAAAAAAGTCCCAGTAGCAAATGCTGTGCAAATTCCGTTCACTTTCATGCCAATAAGAAGCTATCGGCTTTGATATCGGCAGTTGGAGATTTCTCTGTAGCGAGAAAGCAACAAAATATGTAAAGTTATGAGTAAAATAAATCGGAGGCTTTCAGAACGTCAATAATACTTGAAAATGTATGATTTTTCTTTGAATTAGATGACTACTCTGAACAATTATGTAAATTGAGAATGTGTTCTGCCAAAATTTCTGTACCAATATGCTGTAGTAATGTTGAAGAACTTTAATTGTGGAGAATGGGCTTTATAGGGAGATAAATACCATAAATATTTTGATTCATCAGTACTTAAAGGTTATGGTTGTTCTGAAGAGTGTCTTTTTTGCAGCCATTTGTCTTTATTTTTCCCAACAGGAGTGATATTATATGTACAGTAGTGGTTTTTGACAGTATAGAAGATGCGATGTTGCAGCCTAATTTACTGTTGTTTTTTTCTGAATTTGTGATTACTTAGGATGTCTCTTAAAAATGTGTGTGTACTTCTTTTCCCCTGCTAGTCTAAACCGTATCATCTTTGATTTTTTTTAACCCCTTTATGCCTCCAGAATAGCCTCTCCTACTGTTCAGTAAGAATATACTTCAAAAAATTCTCAGCATCATTATTTTGGGCAAGAGGGGGCTTTTGCTTTTAAGGTGTCATATCTAAGAATGTCTGAGGTCCATTTCTACTGTGTAGATAACATCTGATTTCTGACCTGTATAGGTTTAAAACAAACAAACAAAAATTGCCAAAAAAAAAGATAGTTAAGTGAAAACAGCATTGCTTAGATTAATAATGAATTCTGAAGTGGACATGGGCAAGCTTATGGCCTTATTATGTCTGAAACATTTTCCATCAGGGTTCACTTCAGGTTAAATAAAGTACATAAAAAGGGCTACTGCCTTGTGAGCTAAACTGGAACTCTACCTGGCTTATCAAGACAGAACAGATAAAAACCTGTGGTTGAAAAATGTCATCAGGGTATGTAGAATGCATTCTTTCCATGTTTAGTTCTGAAATTCTATTCTCAAAAACTGATAGCAAACATTGTTTTTGAAACAGCTAAATTTATAAGTAGAGAGTGGCTTTGAATATGCGTGTATATATATTTCCTCATCTAATACAGATTTTAGAATGGTGTCTTTAAATCAGTAACAGTCAGAAGGCTCCCTCTCTGAGGGGATGCATCTTTTGCATGTTTCTTATCTTTTCTGTGTTACACAGTTTTGAAAGCCTCCTTTCAGTCAAAGTGACCTTTATTTTAGTTGCATAAAACAGAAAAGAACTGAGATGATGTTTCTGGAAAAGTAGCGTGGCTTTGACTTCCACAAACTGTGGAGATCAAATGAGAGATCTCAACAGCTAAGGGCTGACCTGAAGTGTGGAACTTCTTTAAGTGTGTAAGTTTCCTGTTTACACAGCGTGGAAACTTCTTTTATAAGGAATATGTGGATCATATTCCTTAGCTGAACTTCCCTTTTTTTTTTTTTTCCTCCATTAGTAGAAAACCTACGCAAACAAGAGGAAGAGAATGGAACTTTCTGGCAGGGTCTTAGTGCATCAGGACTGGAGAGTGCACTAGAAGTGTGCCATGCCCGTGCTGCACTGAGCTTCGCATCCTTGGTGAGGTTACAATAAAATACACTCCACATCTCTTGCGGTTTGTGGTGAGTTTTTCATACAAATACATCTGTTGTATTCTCTTATGAGAAATTGCATAGGAAATTGAGTGATGCAATACAACTATGAAATGTCAGACATCTCCTTTTTGTTTATGGGCTTTCATCCTCCAAACAGGGTCACAGTTAGAAGTGGGGAAAAAACCATAGAAGTTGCTGGAACATAAATAGGAAAGGATTGGATGTTCTTCACTTGCTTACTTAAGGAGGAGCAGAAACAGGAGTTCAGCGTTACAGCAAGCAAGTCAAACTCTAAAATGTTTCTTTGGCCAGGACTGGCCTTCTAATACATGCAGTTCTCTTGTACAAGTGTGACTGGACCCTCAAGTATATACTCAGCCAGAAGTATGCTGTTTGAATGCAAATGACAGAGGAGAGTTACTGAAGATGAGAACAAGTCATGCCCAAAACTAGCATAATATATACTTCTTGCAGCTGTTCATATTTCCACAGAATCCTGGATCTGTCATAGTGCTCTAAACTGTCTTAAAGGGTGGAAAGCTGCTAGACAGGCTGTTTGAATTTATCGTTACTAATTATAAGTAACTCTTGCACTTTGGACTTACATTGATTTTAGTGGTGCTGTTGGATAAGTGAAGAGAATTAAGGTTCTAACAGCTGAGCCTTGTCAATTGTAGTTTGTGGCAGTTTAAGACATAAACACCTCCAGCTTTCCACCTACACTTCTTTGCTGTGAGGGTGACAGAGCACTGGAACAGGTTGCCCAGAGAGGTTGTGGAGTCTCCTTCTCTGGAGATATTCAAAGCCCGCCTGGATGCCGTCCTGCGAAACGTGCTCTAGGTGATCCTGCTCGGCAGGGGGGTTGGACTAGATGATCTTCAGAGGTCCCTTCCAACCCTGCCCATTCTGTGATTCCATCAGCTCACGTAGCAGAGCTGGTGGAGCAGGGCATGTGCCTGCACCTCAGCTGGCTGTAGGCACCCTCATGGCGTGTCCATAGCAGTTTCAGCTGCCAGTGAATGGGTTTGCACTGTAATGCTAATGGGATGGTGGAAATACAAGTAGTGCCTGTACTCTGGGGCAATAATCTGTGGCAGAGCCTGAGGCATACAGGGGATGGGGAGTGGAAGTGCCTTTGATGGTGTAACTTGCTTCAGGGAATTGTACGTTGTTTCTACACTTTCCCCTGTCGCTGATTGGTCTGTGTTCTGTGAATAATTAAAATTGTTATTAGAAACCCAGAAGAATGACTTTTCATAGGCTGCATCTTTAGCTTATTTATTCTTTGGCTCCAGTAGTGGGAGAGATTACTATGTAATTACCAAGTAGCCCCTAGCAAACCCTGCCAAGTCCTGAATACTTTTATTTAAAACAAATAGAAAAAACGTCAACAAAAAAACAGGTATTGTAGCCATGGTGACCTAAGGATAGGTGAAGGTGAATGATGTTGTTTGTTTGAGCCAGTTGAAGATAGTCTGTGGGAAGGAGAAAGAAGGGCAAGGGTTCCAAGTGCAAATATTTCTGTGCCCTCATCAGTTCTAAGGAAAAGAAGTCTAAATACTTGTCTGTTTCTTTTCTAATTATATTTCTGATCCCAATTAATGATCAAAGATTAAAAAAGATTAGAGATGATCTTTTTAGGATTTTCTTCCTTAAAACAGAGGCTTTTCTCCAAATAAGGAAAAGGTGTGTATCAGACTGAGGGGGGTGGAGATAGGCTTAAGAAAATCTTGAGCTGTAATTCAGAGCCTTTTATCTGAAAAAGAAAACCAAAAAGCCCTGCTATCTATTCTCAGTTAAGATTACTTTCCATCTGTGTGTCTGTACGATACACACATTTTAAAACTCTGTCAGAAGAAGTGGAGTTTCTCACAACATTTAAATCTAATGGATTTATGATCCCTTATGCTCCTTGTCTGGATAGATGGATGACAACTGAATAGAAGTTGTGGATCGGTCTCCCCTTACCTTTCTGTCATGGTTTGGTACAAAATGTTCTGCAGCAGTATCAGCTTAGGGTGCCTGTGATCCCTTTGCCCTCCTTCTGTTGTGCTGGCATCACTGTTTTTGGAGGTGTGCTGTGGACTGCATCAGCATCATTCCTCTTAGAGCTGATCGCAACACTTGTCAGCTTTAAAAAAAAAAAAAAGTAAATTAAAAGGTAACCCCAGAGAAGTCTCTGTATGTTCTAATCCATGCCCGGCAAGAGAAGGAAGCACAGAAGCCGGTGTTGCTGCTGGACTTGTACCCCTTCTATCTTGAAAGAATAGCAACTGACTGCTTTGCCCAGGAATGAATATATGCAGGCTAGACAGACGTGTGGACTGTAGGTGCTTGATGTTCTTTTGTATAGTAAGGGATAAAAGTTGTTAAATTAGTGTTTTTATTTACCAGATTATTTCAATGAATTGGAGTAAGCAAATGTTTTTACTGCAGCTTACCATAAACAAACAGAAGGGTGTTTGGAAATCCTGACCAGCTTTTGTGTAGGAGAGAGCAGTCATAACAAACTGGTTCTGTGAGAAACTGAAAACAAATAAAAGATGAGCTGTTATCCGTGATTTACAAAAGCAAAAGATATTGTGCCTAAAAAGTAGCAAGTTACTTTAAAATATTGAAAACTGTTGTTTGCAAACCTCGGACAAATTTCAGTAACACTTGGTGTTCTCCTGTTTTTAGTCTTTAGAAGATCTCAGGAAACCAAATGCAATGATTTTAACCAACTCCAGAGTCAGAGAAGGGTGGAAAATCTCCAACTACTGCATTTAGTACTGCCAGAAGTCTTCTGAATCTCCCCAAGGTATTTCTGAGAATACCAACACTTTTCCTGTGTGTTTCTGAGAGTGTTATTAACCGCTTACAATGTTGCAGTTAGCTAAAGCAAAGAATCCATCCCCTTAACAAAACCGTTTGTACAAGAAAAACTCTTGTAGTATTTAAAATCAATGAGATTTTCTACTCCTTTGAAATTATTTTCCACATTATTTTGTGTTCTTGGCATATTTCAGACTTTCATTATTTTCACTCCAACATTACTGTAACAAGTGATGGGCAGGCATTATTAAGATGAGCAGAGTATTTCCAGTTGTGCATCCGAAGGATGGATTTGTGTATTTGTGAGTATTGTTTTTAAAAAGTAGTAGTTAATTAGCTGTTAAATGACACCAAATCCCCAAATCAATATTCCACTTTTACTTCATATTGAAAGTTCTTGTAACTGAGTAATGTTTGAATATCTTGATAGCAGTTGACTCACGTTGGCTGTATTTATGCAGCCGCATCTGTTCCCCAAAGAATGTCTCCAGCATTAAAAGGTAAAGCGTTAGGCTCAGACTGGAAACGGAGCTGATGAAGTGGTAATAAGACTTATGCCTGAAGTTGCGTGTTTTTCTTAGTTATTCCCTCCATGGACAGAAGACAGAAGCCTGTCTTAAACAACCTTGGGATCTTCACAGAGAATTTCTTGTCTGTGTGGTTCCACTGTAACCAAGTAGCCTGGAAAATTGGAGCCACAGATCCAATGCGTGTGTGACTGCGATGGTAGGATAAAGAAATACAATCTGTTTTACGGGAAGGATGAAACCTTCCATATATAAATATCTCTAGGACATGCAAATTGACTGTGCTGTGTAGGGATACCCACTTAGCTCTGAACAAAGTAGCAAGAGCTATAGGGATCAGTATTGTTAGTGAAGTGCTTTGTGTGAGTGACATGTTGAGAAACCAATTTGATGTTTCTGCAAGCCTCTACATTAGGCTGTAATCCAGATTCATGAATTTTGTTCTCTGAGATATAGACTTCAAAGACCACACTTACATAATGTTAAATAGGGGAAATACTCAAGTCCCAGCAATATTTGTGCATTGGATTTTGAGTTATCTGAGACAAGGCTTGCATTGCCAGTAGTGATTAGTGAGAGAATTTCATAAATATGTTAAGATCAAATAGCTTTTAGTTTTAGCTAGGCTGTATTTCGTACTCTTTCCGTATTGGAAACGGGCAGGAAGAACCTTTGTTTGTCTATCTCACACTTAGTGTAAATATCGAGGTAAAAGCTTACGTTTGTTTTCACAGAATCAGCTAGGTTGGAAAAGACCTCTGAGGTCATCGAGTCCAACCTATGACCTAACACCACCCTGTCAACTAGACCATGGCCCTAGGTGCCACATCCAGTCTTTTAAACACCTCCAGGGACAGTGACTCAACCACCTCCCTGGGCAGCCCATTCCAATGCCTAATCACCCTTTCTGTGAAGAACTTCTTCCTAACATCCAACCTAAACCTCCCCTGGCGCAGCTTAAGACTGTGTCCTCCTGCCCTATTGCTAGTTGCCTGGGGGAAGAGACCGACCCCCACCTGGCCACGACCTCCTTTCAGGAAGTTGTAGAGAGTGATAAGGTCTCCCCTGAGCCTCCTTTTCTCCAGGCTAAACATCCCCAGCTCCGTTAGCCACTCCTCACAGGACTTGTGCTCCAGACCCTTAACCAGCCTCGTTGCCCTTCTTTGGACACGCTCCAGCACCTCAACATCCTTCCTAAATTGAGGGGCCCAGAACTGGACACAGTATTCGAGGTGCAGTGTAACCGGTGCCGAGTACAGGGGAATGGTTACCTCCCTAGTCCTGCTGGCCACACTGGTTGCGTATGCAACTCATCTTATATTTGAAAGAGCAGTCATAGTGGTGATGCAGCAGCTTCTGTCTGCTCACTGACTGGCAGCGCCGCCAGATCTAAGAGTTAAAGGACTGCAAAGTAGAGAGATATCCTTGAAACCTACTTTGCATCTTCTTTTTTATATATATTTTATGTTACTAGAGAACAAGTGTTTCCTGTTTAGGTAGTGTTGCCAGGTAAATGAATGAACCTGGCCAAACCTAGAAGTCAACCCTTTGGTTACAGTGACTTTGGTCATCTGGATACAGTCCTGCATTCAGTCCTTCTTGGCTGCATTCAGTATGTTACAGTCCAAAGACGGGGGGTGCAGGAACAGTAAGTCTGTGCTCAGACTGCTGGCTCATGTACAATACTACTCAGTTCATTGGCGAGGTGAGGAGCAATCTGTCCCCCCTGCAAATCCTCTGATTTGAATCCAGGTTTTTGTGTGCCATTTGGTAGAGAAATCAAGCGCTATTTAATTATCCTCTTAGTCCTTGGATCTATCTGCAGTATTCTTGGACTTAGTCATTGGAGAGAATGGGTGGGCACTTCAGGCCAACTTTATGCCTGTCAGCACCTTTTGGGTCAGTGTGTCTCTGTTCCCAGTTCAAGAATAGCTCCCATTTGTTATTACCACTCAATGGCTTTTACTCTCAGTATTGCGAGCCTCAAGCATTCAAACGCTGGAAATCGGTTCCCAGACATTAGTAATTAAATAATTTCAGGCAGTTTTCGTAATAAATCATAACCCTGTTGTTAGATTGTTTTCAAGTTTTTCTCAGCAGTCATGAGACATAAAACTTCATTCTTTGTTTGAAATTAAGCTTTCATTTCAGGTGCAGTTTAGTTCCAGGAGCTGTATTTGGTGACAGGGAAGGAAATAATGATGACTGCTTTATTTTGACTTTTCTTTACCTTAAAATGTGTTAATCTTCTGATCACCTCTTACCTTTGACTGCAGTAAAGCTTTTGTCTAGTGGTAGAGACTCTGAGTTAGCGTTTTTCTTCCTACATCAGTCTGTGTCAAATTGTGCTTTAGAAGATCTATTGTTTTTAGCGAAGATGCTGTCTCGTTGATTCCTCTAGAGACGTACTAGCATTAATATATTTAAATTTTATTATTTGCTATGGACCAGACATAAAGACAACATAGGTAGCTTCCATATGAATTAGAGGCTGGGAACCTAAACTAATGAAAAACTTACTGAAGTGAAAAAAAAAAAAATCTTAAATTGTTCTGGTACAGCGTACTGGTCAGAAGAATACAGTGAAATATAGCAATTCAGACCCCTCTTAAGCAATTTAAAAAAGCTAATGAAGTTCCTAGCATATTAAAAAAGCTATGTAAATGGTATTGTTTTGTTGGGTATATGCAGTTTGACTTGGTCATTATTCCTTTACGAAATGGATTGTTCCTTTTATGTTAGCAGAAGTTGCTTTTGCTTTAACAGTTCATAACAGCTGGAATCAAGTGCTTTACACTCAAACAAGAATAATTATTAAGAAGGTAAGCTTTGATCATGCTGATACCAGCAATATTTAATGTGTTTTAAATAATTAAAAATGCTAATATGTGGTCTGTGTAGATAAAGTAAAGTGCATAGTTAAGGCAATTAACAACATAAGATCTAGTCAAAAGAGACTTTTAATGTGAATTCTGCTACAAAAAAAAGCGCCAACATCTATATGAAAAGTGACTGTAATCAATCAGTTGTACAACAGCCTGTGTTGGAAGGGACCTCAAAAGATGATCAGGCCCAACCTTTCCTGGGAAAAGTGAGCCTTAGATAAGATGATCCAGCACCCTGTACAATTGCATCTTGAAAACCTGCAATGCTGGGGACTCCACCATGGCCCCTGGGGAGGTTGTGTTAGTGATTCTCACTAAAAAATTTCCTTCTTGTATCAGGATGAAGCCTCTCCCAGTGCAACTTGTGCCCGTTGTCCCTTGTCTTCACCATGCAGCTCCTTGTGAAGAGAGATCCGCTGGCATTTTAAGTACTGGAATACTGTGATGAGGTCGCCCCCTGCCCCGAGCCTTCTCCTCTCCAGGGTGGAAAGACATAACTCCTTCAGTCTTTCCTCACAGGGCAGGTTCTCCAGCCCTTGGATCACCTCCATGGCCCTCCTTTGGAGCCTCTTCAGTCTGTCCACATCTTTTTTGAATTGTGGGGACCAGAACTGGATGCAGTGCTCCAGGTACAGCCTGACAGGCCCTGAGTAGAGTGGAATGATCACATCTTGATCTCTACTAGCAATACCCTGTGGATGCAGCCCAGGACCTGGTTTGCTTTCCTTGCTGCAGCAGCATACTGCTGACTCATGTTCAGCTTGGTGTACACCGGGTCTCCCGTTGCCTTTCAGCATGGCTGCTCCCCAGCCACATAGATCATTTCTTGGGCTCCCCTGAACTGATAGGAAGATTGTGGGTCTTCCAAGCTGAGCTTTGATTTCTCCAAGGACTTCAATAATATTGTTAGGGATGAAGGAACTGTTTTGTCCTTAAAGGTGTACATGGACAAAAGATTTTGGGGAAGAAATCACTACATGCCTCTGTTGTAGAGTTCTGGTGTAACCATATCCAGTGAAATCTTCCCTGTTTTCTGGGATATGAATACTCTGTAATAGTAGTAATAGGCCACTGTTATCCTGTTTGAAATTCATGGTTTCCTTTTTTGATTTTGAATTCCTTCCCTGCCTGGCAGTGTGGTTTTGATAGAGGTGTCCACCATGGCCTACAGAAGCCTCGTCTTGAAGCATACCCATAGGAAAATGCAACCATTTTGTACATTGGCTTTATGTTAAACACCATTGATTTGGTGCTGAGTGAAGTACATCTGTTCCAGGGACTGCACCTACCCTGACTTTGCCCAGTTGTGTCTTGCTTGTTGCCTGACTACCTTTTCCAGTTCTCCAAACCAAAGGCCTGTTCCTTCTATTTTCTATAATCTTCTGTTCTCTTACTAGGGAGAAAATTATTTAGTTACCTCCCTCTGCAAAAAGCGCTCCACTCCTTTTATTGCAAGAAAACCATTAAAATATGAGTGGTTAATTATTTTAAGATTTGATTTCTTCTTTCTTCAGTAGTGGAAATGCTTTATGCTAATGTACCGGTGGAGATCTGCTTGCTAATAGCTAGGCATTTCAAAATTTGCCTAGCTGCATCTGTAGAGGTGATCTAGTATTAATATTTCACTTTTTTCATATATTTTCAAATTTTTTCAAACAGCATTTTTACTAGGAAGTTATGAAATATTACAATAAAAAGATTCACAGAAATGTAGGCTGCTTAGCTATGAATTCAGCCTAATTCTGATTCAAGACTTTGACCAAATTATTGATGAATTTGAAAAAAGCAAGGTTTGACCTAAAGTAAATAGTAGGATATGATGTGTTTTGTGAAAGTTAATGGATGCTTTGAATTTCTAGGGTTAATTCAGAATATTCAGTATTTGCTGTGGCTTTCCCAGCCATCATACTTAGCAGAATTCTCTTTCAAGAAGGTTTCTTTGGAAATATTCTAAATTATTCCCTGTACTTTTGACACTTGGCAGCATTGTATTTAAAAGCAAAAATCTTTGATTGTTGGGCATTTATGCAAGATGCTTTTTTAATGGTTTGGAGTTCCTTTAAGTGATGAATTTCTATCAGAGAACTCCTTGAAAAAACAGTCACCAAAACTTATTACATAAAATAATTTCTGTTGCCTTTTGTCAGTAGTCATTGAGGGCTCAATTGCTTGCCTAAACATGGATATCTAATGCTATCTGATGCTGCATTATCATGCCAAGCATCTAGCTGCAGATCCAGAAGAGACTGGATGTCCTGTATATCTTATTGTCACATCTCTCAGCTCCTTAGATGATGTCTTAGTTACTGTAGGGGCTCTGAAATGACAGTAGATGTCTGTATATCGTGAACTGAAGTTTCAATTTAGCTTAGTTGAAAAACGAAACAAAAAAAAAACCTTAGTGCATGCATGTATGCTTACAAAGTATTATTTTTGTTTATCAAGTGAAATAATAATCAAAGTTCATATAAATTGCAGTTCCAACAGAATTGCTACTGGATTTTCCAATTCTTGAAAAAACAAAACAACTTGTTTTTGCATATGACAAATATGCAAAAATGAATGCAAAAGAATATGCGTATTCTTTCATATTACAGCATGTTTGCTTTGGATCAATATTAATTCTAGCTAGGTATTCAAAGGATTCTTAGGCTGGTGTAATACATGAAAAGGCTGCAACTTATAAATGTGCTCCACCAGGACACTGGAAGAGAGACTTGGAGGCACATGCATGCGCTAGGGTTTTGAGTTTATTCTATCAGAGAGAGAGTCCTCACCCTTGACCTGCTGCAGCACTTCTCCCAAGCCAACTGGGCTTCTGCAGTAGTAAGGCAGTAGTCATATCTATCTTGATGAGTGTTTGTAGTTTTGGAGGTGGAAAGAATGCTTGGCACAGGCTGCTTACATGCTGGGAAGCCAGATGGAGTAATTCAAATTAACCTGTAGCTTTCTGTGGTTAACATTAATGGCTAAGTTTTCACTTGCACTTCAGTAGGTGAAAACCCAAGTCTAGTAGGTAGTTTTTCTTGCCTACTACCATAAAAATATTGTTACTTGAATATTCAACAGAGAAGATGCATTTTTCCTGTTAAAAGCAGTGTCAATACTATCTGTTAATGAATTTAAGGTTGCAAAGTGGACTTTTCTTTACTCACACAATACTTGCTAGGCTTCTGTTTGTTTATTTTTTTGAGAATCATAGTGGAATGGGTTTTGGAGGTTACCAGCTAACATAGTAGTCATTCAGTATTTTACCAAAGAAAACTTGGACTTGAATGTTTTGTAAGGGTTGCTATGCAAGAATTTAAGTGTAAAAAGCTAGATTCCAGTTAAAGTTACTGAAGAAGCAATATTTTAACTTGAATTATGAGTAGCTGTTTGTAGCATTCGGTGATTTTTAACAAACAATGTCCTTGTAATTTTTAAAAATACATACCTTATTTAGGAACAAATGCTTCTAGAGCCTTTTAAATTATATTTTTCATATTGTTAGGTGTACAGATATTGTCTCAGCAAAAGCTGAGCTCTAGAAATTTACAAGGAATTATGCTTGGCAGTGTTTAGCTTTCCCAGTTCTAGTGGGTTTCTAATGACTGGCATGCAATTCACAAACTTGAATTAGGCAATTAGGACAGTCTCCACAAATCATCTTACGTTTGGTTCCAGGAGTGGTATTTGCAAATGCTAAGAGGCCTGCTGAGCATCCTGGTTCAAGTTCTGGGTAGTGATAGATGCTTAAGAACGAGGATTCTCAACAGGCTGCACGTTGCTTGCATGTATGTGAAGGAAGAGCGGGATGTCTATGATAGCTGGTACAAAAAGTCAGAGGTGTGCATGTTTAACATGCCTCGCTCCTCTGGAAGTAAACACTTAACGGCAGCATTTCTAAGTCTTTCAAAGGTGCCTAGATTCACAGTGCTCTTAGGCAGCAAGTTACTTCAGAAAATTAGTGATTTACTTCTTTCTTTTAAAATTTAGCTTCTCCCATTTTTTAACAAGAGATTTAAAAAAATCTAAGAGCTGTTGGTACAGCACTCACCCAATAATGGGTCTGAGTTCAGTTGTTCTTGCTGTGATGGAGGTTCAAAACTGTTCCTCTCACGTCCTATGAAGAGTAAAATAACTGTCAGACTAGAGACAGAAATGCTGATGTGGTTTGTTTTCCCACTACGAGTGCACGCTTTGGGTCAGAAGGAGAGTGAGCAAGAATAGTTACTTGTAATCCAGTGATGAAGGTGTTGCCCTGGGGGTAGGAAGACTTGGTTCCGTCCTGGGATCTGGGTCCAGAACACTGCATTGGCATTTTGAAAGCAGGGCCGTAATACATGTTTCATGTACAGGCTGGTTTACAGCTGTTAAGGAAATGGGAGATTTGAGTGTATTTTCTCATTTGGTCAGCTGAAAACAGAGCTGATATGAAGTCCAGCCCTTGAGAGGTCTCCGGTTATAGTATCTCCAAAACTCACTGGGTACTTCTATGCATTCACATTGTAGAGATGGGGTTATCGCTGAGAAGTGACACCAGATGATGCAATTCCTAGAGTTGTTGTCATAACTGGTCTTTCTTTTGGCCGCCAAATGTGTTGACAGCTACTACTAGTCAGATCTGACTTGTGAATTTATACGGGTTTTACAAAAATTCCATTGAACCATCCAGTCTGTCTTGAAATCTGTATGTACCCATAGGATTTTAAGTATTACTTATGGGATTGACTCTGAAAAAGAGTAGAGCACATTGAAATCTGATGTTTGCAAGCAAGAGCTTGAATGTCTTTCTGGTAACCTAATTGGTGGAGCTAAATTAGAGCGATCTTTAAAATAATACTTGTACTGAAGTAAAAGGGAGTATCTTAAAGTACGTTGTCAAAGATATGACTCACGTTGTAAAATGCATCATGTGCATACTCAGAATGAGTCTTTTTAGACTATGTTACCTGTCACCTGCCTTCCCAGTGTGTTCTTTCTGCTCTGAGAGGAATGTTTATTTGCTGGATTGGCACTGGGTATTAATGACAGTGGGCAGTGTCAGAACATTTTCTAAGTAGCTGGACTGGAACACAGAATGAAGTCTGCACTAGAAGTGGAAAGTATATTGAGCAGGGGACAAGAGGAAAATAAGAAATCTTGTGTTTCAATAAAATATACAAGTATGAAGTCTAGATGTCTTGTGCAAAGCCTGAGTAAAACTTCTGGATGAATTCCTGGAGTAAAGGGGTGTAGTAACTCTATCATCAGCTTGGGCAAGGCATTAAGTTCTTTTCCTTGGTAAGAGGTTGGGTGTCCTGATGTTTCGTTTGTGTTCCCAGCAGATCTGTGAACTGTAACTTCCTGTGACCCCTTCCACGGTACATCTCCCATCCCAGATGAGATTTATCTGTGTTCTTTTCTAGCTTAGCTAGTTAAGGTTATAGAGGTAGCAGGGACTGTGTAAACATGTTACAGGCAGTGAATATAAGAGATAGTGGTCTATAGTAAAAGAGTAGTGTAGATGATGGAAATCTATTTTCTCTCAAGAATATATGCTTTTTTGATCTGCAAAAGACAGTCTAAAATGGTGAAGGACTGGGAGAAACCATCCGTCACGGGGATAATAAGTAAGGGATTGTAGCTAGGGAAACCAGTGTCCTTACAGAATGACATAGGCTTAGTGCTCTGTTAATCTGTAACCATGGTGCTTACTGCACTTCTGAATGAAACTTTTGGATGGTTTCATGAAAGCTTGGAATAAAAATGGTACAGTTCAGGTATGCTGAGTCCTGACAAAAGGGGGCCAAAAGAAGTTACCACTGCAGATGTAGTGGTGCAAGTTTGAAAGTTTAGATATTGCATGCCCCAGATCACAATTTTATGAGACAGCATGCAGCAAGCAGTATTGAAAATGACTTACTTACATCTCTGCTATCTTTTTTTCCCTCTAATAAGATCTTACAGCTTTCTTCTGAAGGTAAGCATGGAATTTCATCATATAGGAGCATCTTTACAGTTCTCACTGCATGTTTAACTATGACGGTGTCAGTATGTTCATGTATGTATAACTGATACTGGAAAAATCCTCTGAAAAAAATCTCACAGCTATCTCTTTTTCCTAGAAACAAAGTCAGGTGTCAGTCTGTCCTGTAGGTCCTGTCAGACTGTATCTTTCTGATATATATTATGTGGTAGTAAGCAGTAATAATTGGGACAGAATCTACTACAAGGTGGAGGAGAAAAACTTTTGGAGGGAAACTTTCTGATATTTACTGTGGAGCATAAATGAATAACTTGCCATCACAGAAGAGATGGTATGTGATTAGTGTGTGGAGGCAGATAGAAGGTGGCAGAGGAGATTATTCCTTACCTGGGGCAACTGAGCATCCTGGAGGGAGCGCTTCCACCTAGAAGATGCCCATTAGGCTTTGTATCTGAAAGAGAAACTTCCCAAAAAGCAGAGATGACTATGAATACTTCACTGCTTATGACTTTCTTGATTGCAGTGTACATCAAAGTTTGGAGTCAAGCAGCCCTCTCCATTCTCCCCCTTCTCCTCAATCCCAAACACAATGGCCAGAAATACATTTGTCTGTAAGTCTTATTTATTTTGATTATCTCATTATAGTTTGGATTTTCTCTTTCCAATTAGATTCTTTAATACTTTAGTCAAATCTGTCTTTTCAGTATAAAAGTGTTTTTTAATCACTCTGAGTTCATTATAAGGAAAAGGTCTACATTAACTGGATCTACTTCAAAGCTCTAGCTAAGTTTGGGTCCTGGCATCCCTGCTTAAAATTGTAAGTCAATTAAAAGTGAATAGTACTGAAAGCTTCATGTGAAAATTCCTCTTATACTGAAAGCAGCTTGCAGCTCAACAGTAATACAGGCATCCCTGTAATACAAGTTTATGCTGGAATGGCATTAACCAGGCTTATAGGAGTTTCAGTATAATCTAAGAATGGAAGGAGGGTCTCAGGAGAGTGTGTGTGTGTCTGCCTTTTCCCAATGTCGTTACCCCTCATTGGCTTTATTTTTAACACAAATATAAGCCATATGAAAGAAATCTACTGAGTGTTTTTTTTTTTTTAAATCCAACATTCGTGTATTAGGAAGTATTGAAATTAGAAATACCCAAAGCCTTTCTATGTAGTAAGACGATCATAGGCAACTTCAGTTTGGGCACTGGAGCACTTTAGCTTTTTGTCTTTTCTACTGTTTTTAACTTTTTGGACATGTAACTTCTTAACACTTTTGAAAGGTAAATTGAAGAAAAAAATCTAGAAGAACCATACTGACCATATGGAACAACAGTAGAATTGGAACCATTAGCACTGAGCTCTGCTGCTGAGTAAACTAGTAAACTGTGAGGTATTATCTATTATAATCCAGCACAGTCAGCAGAAAGTGAGTCAGCTTCTTCCACAAAGAAGATGTGAAACGCAATGATCTTGACTTCTGCTCTAAAATCTAGAGGGAGTAGGCTTCAATGGACATTGATTCTTTTGATTGCTGTCTTAGAAATGTGATGGTGGTGGTTTTTTTTTTTTTTTTTTTGGTCACTTGCAAGTTTGAGTTCAGGATCTTCTCTGCCCTTGGCACTTTGTCTTTCTTCTCTGTGCATTCCTGGTCTTCACTCCTGAACTGAGCATTCAGCCTTCTTGCCCAGCAATCACAGTTCTTCCCAACTGGCCTTTGGCCTCTGTTACAGTGATCTTGCTGTAGACAAATCCATCCCTTTTCCTCTGTTGTGCCCAGAAGATTCTTCACTTTTAATGTCGTGCACTGTTACATTGTTTTCTCTCCCCTGTTGCAAAAGAGGAAGAATAGGAAACAACGGCAGCTGTCTCACCCAGTCTTCACTAGCTTGCTCCTTACTGTGCTTTCTCTCTTCTTCCATCTTCTCTCCCACTCCTCATCTTCCAGCTTTCTTGGCCTAACCCAAATCAGTTTCACCATCAAGCCGGATGACTCCCTGACCCTGCTTAAAGCTGCTAGAAATCTTCTGATGCCCTCTTCTCTCTGCAGAAACATATTTGCAAATAACTATTTTCTGAAGACTGGAGGAATAGTCAGTAAGCCAGTTACGTCACAACAGGCTAGAACAACAACTACCATTCCTCCAGAGCATAATTTTGTACTTTACTGTTTGATCTAAATGGCAAATTACTTTTTCTGTTGAGGAGAAAATTGAGAACCCAGAAGCTCTGTAATAAAGGAAGATTCTGAATGCTCTGTTTCATCCTTGACTTGACTGGAAATTTTGACTTTGTGCAAAGCACATTTTAAATTAACAATGTTACCAAAAGACTTCCAGTGATGTATTTGAAACTTTTATTGGTTTCTTTTTTAATATTCACTAATAACTGGTCCATGTCTCTTCCTCCCCACCTCACTTCCTTGTAGTTGTGAAAGACAAAACATAATGCAGAAGAACACGCTTATAAAACTGGCCAGGATGGTTCCTGTGTTAGCAGTGTGCTACAACTTTGAATGTTCTCACGTAACTGTTGTTGTATTTGGTGCAGGGGATTCAAAAGCTTTGTTTGTGTTAGTAACAGTGCTCGTTCCAGGCCACAGCTTGAAAGTCAGACATCCGTACCGACAGACCATTACAGCAACCCCTGGCAAGGTCTTAATCTGAGCCATCTAGCGCTACCAAAATATTTCCGGGCATGACTTGGGAGTTAATTGGTGACTTTTCCAAGTTAGTTTAGACGTGGCCACGTTATTTTGGAGGCCACAAGAGACCAGATGTGTCCTACCTGGCTGTGTGGACAATGCAGCCGCTACTGGCACTGTTAAATTTGCTAATATTGATGCAGCTTTCCCTCCCTTCTGAGGATGGATGTGGGTGAAGTTATCTATCCTTCCCACTTCCAATAAAGAAGTGACTAGGGTTTCCTTTGGACTGTTAATACATGTGAAAAAAAACATGCTAATTTAATGAATATTAGGTAAAATTGATAGTGATTTTGTGATCAGTTACTGTATGATGTGATTAAATTGTCAAAATGTAAACATGGAAGCCTATTACTATCCTGTTGCAATACTCATAAGATGTTTGGAAGATTGATTGGTTATACTCTTATGTATTGATGACTTCAAACTTGGATAAAAATAGGCTTTTTTTCTTTTTATTCATAGTGTTGAAAGCACACACTGAACACATGGCAAGTATTTTGTCCTATTGTAATTATCCCGTGAGGGGAAAAAGACTCCTTGAAATATTCTGGTCACCCTCCTGGAGGTATAGATTATCTTGAAGTATAGTTCTGCCACCCTGTGGCTACTGAAGGCCATTATTAAAGTCACATGTTTACCTACCTACTGATACTTATAGCCTTTTAAACTTTATGAATGCTCTTTTGTGTAAAAAGTTGAAGGAGTATTATAATTCCCATAGAGAGAGAGAGAGAAACTGTGCTTTTATTGAAAAATATAAATGAAAGAAATATAAATGCTCAAATTCACTGGAAATGCTGTTGAGTTAATAAATCTTCTCATGGCGATCTGGTATGCAGACATAACTGGTCACCTCAGTTACACAAGGCCGTCTACTATCCAGCAATCACTTATGCTTTTCTATAGTATTTTTATGTGGTTTTAAGTAGAAAATATGATTACATCTTATGTCTGAAATATAAAAGTTCATGTAGACTAATTGCCAAAACTGTAGACTATCTACAGTACTGTATACCTCTCTCTCATGTAAATTTGCTATATGCAGATTTGCAGGGGTTTCAAAAACATGCCCACATATTTTTGACTCTTGCTACTCTAAAAGAATGATTGCTGTGTTCAATAAAAGCAACTTGATGGTTGTGACAGTTGAAAAATTCAGGCTTATTTGAGTGAGTCACTGATGAAGTTGACAGTGTTTCAGAGCATACCTCACTCCTGTGTGTCCGTTTCAGTATTAGTTTCTCTGGTTATCTGCAGAAATAAATTATGATCTCTCTAGTTTAGTTTCTGTTACTGTGCAGTACAAATCATTTTGACCTCATTTAGAGAAGTCTTCCACATTTTGCTACAAACTGTCAAACTTCCTGGTAGAAAAATGCTTGGGTTTAAAGAACAAAAAAACCTGTTGTGTGTTTTTGTTTGTTTTTTTTTCAATTTTTGTTTATTTTTTTAAATCCAGTGAAACTTTAATGCAAATGAAATTACAAATGAAACTTCAGTTACAAACTACTTAAGTCACCCTGTCTTCCTTTCTTGAATTCTACAGGAAAAATCTTGAAATCATACTCTGCCAAAGTGAGTTAGGTTCATACCAGCAGCACTGTGCATTAAAACTAAAATGCCATAGAGCTTTCACCTTAACCCTTTATAATGACTGCAGTCATAACGTATGGTTTAGAGGCTTCACTTTGAGAGAGCTTTATGTATTTGTTGCCCAAGTTTCAGAAAGGTGAGAAGATAAATTTATAATATTGTTCTCCCAACCACTCTCTAGTAATGACACATGGGGTCAGCTGTACGGAATGACCTTCTCCTCTTGGCAGGTAAATGATTAGTGTTGTAGCTTAAATGATAGCAATAGTAAGTGGCTCTAAAGCTAAGCTGATAATACAGAATGGTATGGCTATTACAGTTGTATAAAACAGATCTTTTTTTCAAATGAAAAATATTAAACCATATATCTTGGGGAAAAAAAGCGAGTTCTTGAAATTTATTGAACTCCAGAGGTGTAGTTTCCAGTGGAACTGCAGACTGCTTCCTTGTTCATGTGTAGTACGCTACTGTGATCGGTTATGTCTGCATATGGTTTTATCAGCAGAATGCCACTACCTCTTGCTTAACTGGTAGTGCCTATAAAATAGGCCTAAAATTACACAGACGGCCATAAACCTGGCATTTATTTTCATTTGAATGCCTTGTCAGAAAAAGTGTTCTGAATACTGGTGTATTCAGATGCTTAGAAGATACATATGAATACAGATATAAAGTTGTGGTTCTGCTTGTGTATCCTGTACCTCTGTGGTTTCATTTTATGTCTGTGGCTTAAAATCTTAATGATTTGTGAAGTGAGATCGTAATTTGGTGATGGTAGATAATAAACTTCATGATTGTAATTGACTGTAGTTGATAACCTGAAGATAGCAATGACCTGTCCATTCTCACAAGAAAATAGCTGGTAGCTAATCAGAAGAGCTTATATAACACTGTGATTTTTCTAACTATGCTCTTACTTATTTGATTTCTGATTTTGCTGAATGTTTTCTTGTGTAGTTTTGACTGACTCATGTTTTTCCAAACAAATCCAATTTTTCGTTTTCTTTCTCCCTTGGTATTGTAATTTTTACTAAATCTAAGAGGTGATTTGTTGTTTTTGTTTGTTTGTTTTGTAGTATGCATACTTTCTCTTGGAAGTCACTGTATTCAGGCAGTAAATCAGATGAGAAACTTGCAGTTGGACTGAGTTATGGTTTCACTGACAACATGGGGCAGCGGCAGAGTTTTCCTTACAGTTGTGTGATGTTCTTGAAAATTTTTGTATGGAATGAAAAAAATCTTTCAATTCTCAAAGTCATTATAAGGGAAAAGTAGGGTCTCCCAGGCAAGTGAGAGAAGTGTTTTAATGTACTCAGAAGAGTAGGTTTGCAATCAACCTCTTTTGTGTGTGTGTGTGTGTGTGTGTGTGTCTCCAAGTGTTTCCGTTTTCACAAATTAATTTAGCAGAGTTCTGATAAAAAATAGAAGATAATGCTGTCCTTTATTCTCTGTGAGTAATAATCTTATGTATGTCTTGTTTCTGAAGGGACTTGACAATTCTTATTCTGAGAGAAGGTGAAGTACAGCTTGAAAGGATGATTTATTCTGACTTACTAAATCCAGAGTACATTAAAGGCAAATCCAGAAGCTCTTTGAGTAAGGATCTAAACTAGGACAGAAAATTGCCATGGGTAAATCTTAATGGTCTTATTCTGAGTCTGTGACAGCTTCCTTCAGGATATGCTATGAAGTCATTCTCAAAGGAAATGGATGTAGTGTACTTCTAATGGTTTTTTAAATGCTGCATTTTCTTTTCAAATAAGGACTTTTAAGATTGCACGAAGACCAAATTTAAACCAGATATTTGAAGTTGTCAAAGGGAAAGTAACATTTTGCGTAGTCCAAATGCTCTACCTTCACGACATACCTAATTGGTTCAAAATTTTGCTTTCCTACAGGAAAGAGTAATGTGATAGTTATGATCACTTCGGTTCGTTTCATGCCTGATCTATATTAATATTATTTCTAACTTAAAGAGAAGAAGTGTACTTTTGAGTGGAACTGTTTTTCAATACTTAAAATGCACATTTTGAAAAGGAGCAACTTGAGGGGAGGAAGGTCAGTAATTGAAGATACCAAGCTGAAAATGCAAAATCTCTTAGGAATTCTTTATTGAGCATTTCTCGTCTCGTTAACTAATTATGTGTGCGTGAATTTTCATAAATTTCTATCTAATTTAGTTTGGTGCATTGCAAATGTAATGAAAGTAATGTTGATTCATTTTTTTAACATAATTTAAGAGTCAGAATTGAGACTCTTAATAAATGTATCTAAATGAAAGATTGGTAACAGAAAAAAAATGTATTATCTGTGCTCATAAAAGCAAAAAAAAATCCTCACAAAAACCAGATTTAGTGGGAAGTTTACAAATCAGCAGGTTTTAATGGTTACTGATGTGGGGCAGCCTCTGTTTAGGAAGATAACTAAAAGCTACATAGATGAAATAAAAAATGTGAAAATCTTTACCTAAATCCCCAGCATTTGTCTAGCTGGTTTGAATGTGTTAAAGATGATGATTTAAGACAGATTTTTGTTAGGCAATATTGTTTTAGGCAGTATGGAAACAGATAAAAATGAGTGGCCCGGTCCAAAGTAAAAATTAAAGGGGAAGCAATCAGATACTTTTCACGTTCTGTCCAAGTTTGTAGGCAGAGTAATGCTTAACTAATGCAGTGCCATTCTGTAAAGTTTAGTGCTAAATATAAGATCAGCAACCTTATTTGTGATAAACTAAAAGGTGAAAAACTGAAAAGAAACGTGAAAGCGTTCTTGAGTGGTCCTAGTGTAAAGGACTCCATAGTTCCCGAAGCTTCTTCCCTCATCCTCTGTTAGGAGCTGAAGAACCTAGATCTTTCCAGAAAGGGAAGCCAATCTTCTGTTGCTCTGTGAGTCTGTCTGAAGCAACAGGGACCGCCCTGCGAGGGGGGCGAAGCAGTAGCTGCTTTATTCCACCTGAAGACATCCCCAGAGGTTCTCAGCAGTCTGCTCTTGTACGTTGCTCCAAATGCCCGTCATCAGAAGAGCAGGGATGCTGTGTCTGGTTGCCGCGAAGATTTATGTATGATAGGTGTGGGATCGCAGTGAGATGTTGCAAAGATACTTGGCTCAAATTCTGTGTTGCGGCCTCTCACAGGTATACTCCTTTCTTTAACGGGGGGGTCTTTTCCCTCCCCATTCCCACCAGACCTGTCTTTTAAAACAGCTCTCATACTGGCCTGGTTTGCAAGGGAGAATCTATTCTGTCTGCAAAAGTATCTTTCGGTATCTCTTGAATATTGCATTAGGCTGAACTCTGTGGAAAAGCTGGAAACAGTAGCTTCCTGTGTCTCACTGTGATATCCTCAAATTGCAATGTGTCAGTCTTTCCAAATTCCAAGGAAGGGCAGATTTTTTTCAGGGCAGATTCTCACTTCTCCACAGCAGCACAGTGTGCTATCTAGAACTGCAGAGGCAGCCAAGAGGGCAGCAAGAGGTCTGGGAGGAAAGAGCAGCCCAAGCCAGGCGGAAGAAGATCCTCCTCTGTAAACTGCTGAAGCCAGTGACCTTTACAGTCTGCTATATCTGTACACCTCCATCAAAATGGAATTTTCTGACTTCTAGATAGGCAGTTGTCCCCTTGCTTTCCCCTAAACTGAGGTTATGGCTCAACCTGGTGCCACCTGTCTTTAATGAATGAATGCCAGTATGGTTAGTTAAGTAGTTTGTTTGTTTACTTATTTATTTTCATCCTGAGCAGGAGAGGAATGTGCCCTGTTTCATTAGGGCATACTAATCTAAAATACAGAGCTTGTTTACGCATGGAGTTAGTTCGGTGATGATCTGGACTACAGCTTAAATCCTTCTGTTAAATTGGATATATGAGCTGGAAAAAAATCTTAATACCTGGGGGAAAAATAGTGGATTTTGTGGCATTTGAATTACTGTCTGTGCTAAGCTAGACTAAATGTGAGTTCAGTTTTGATTTCAAATGCCTCCCCCAGCCCTGCCCCATGCCTTAATCTGATTCATATTCTCTTGGCATGTAGTTTCAAGAACTAATCTGAATGCTTTCTTTCCTTCAGTGCATCTCTAAACAATACAGAAAGAAAACAAAATTGTAAGAAAAAGTGTAACTGAAATTCTTTCAGTGCCTTGGATGTGTTCAGTGTAAACCTTCAATGTGGTATTGGTTCCTCAAGATGAAACCAACATAAATGAATGAGAGGCCTTTTTCAGAAAAAGGGCATGTGTTCTGCTAGTAAATACCTTTAGGAAATAAACTGCATTGTGTAATATCTCCAAATCAATATTATAGTCAACTAAATTAAGGTAGGAAATAGTGCTTAAATAAATACTATTTTTTTAAAAATCTTTGGACAAATAACTCTTGAACTACAGTGCTAATTCAGATTAGAGAAAAAGCATAGCCTGACAATATGCTACGGATGCAGCCAAGAGGCACATTGCTCCAAGACTTCCTGAGCATCAAACTACTTTTTACTCTGCTGCATCGTAAGGCTAAGATGAAAAATATAAAGAAAGACTGACATTCCTTGAGACTGCCACAGAACACACAGTTTTTTGATATATTAGTTGCACATTTTCATTTGCTTGGACAGTGTGATTTCTTTTGAATTGCTTATCTTTGAAATTCCTATGTATACTGTGCTTTCATGGAAAACTACAGGTTGACCCCCCACCCTACCAAATTACTGTTATATTCTTTCAACACTTACTGGATCACTGGTAAGTTTTCTGATTTAAAACTTTTGCAATCTTCTAAGGATGTGAACAAGCTAAAGAAGCAAAGTAAAAATTAGTTGTGAAATATAGTAGCATTTAGTAACAGTGGTTACTAAACTTTGTCATAGACTTGGAAGAAGTAAATGTCTCAAGAATTAATATGCAAAAAAAAAAAAAGTTTTACAGCAAATTTAGGGTGTATCTCAAACCTAAGATCTAGTGAGTGTTTTCTGTTCGGCCTATATTTTTCTTGTTAATCTTTCCAGCATGATGGAGTATTTCCCTAGAACAGAAAGATTTAGGTGGAATTAAAGTTTTTGCATTTAAACTGAAACTCTTATCCTTAAATTTATAAACTAATCTTTTAAACCAATTTAATTACTTAAGATAGTTAAATAGCAAGACAATAGGGGAAAATAGTATGTTTTAAGCATTCTAACACAGAGACTTTCCTTATGTACCAATGGAAGTTAGTTTACATGAAGAAGATGGATCCAGCTGTCTGAAACAGGAAAAAAAACCTGCTTGGTACAGGGAATTTCAGAGCTGTCCTGGCACAGCATATCCATAAAACAAGTGGAAGTGCTTCTTTTTTATTCTTTTTTTTTTAAAGAATAAATACATCAGAATTTCCAGTGATTAATTTTTTTTTTAGCTGCATTAAGTAATGCTATATTTCTAAATGAAAAAGATGCACTATTGATTAAATGATTTACATATTGTTATGGTGTTCTTCTATATTCAATGTTGATTTAAAAATCAAAAATGTTGAGGCATACTGTGCTGGCACTTGGGAGGAGAAGTGATGTATGGCAAAACTTAGGAAAGACAGATTTATCTGGGCAAAAGATTGAACTCAGTAGGGAGCTGTTTGGGTGTTTTGTTAATTCTTTGAAGCATAAGCTTTTCTTATTTTAGAAGGAGCACTTTTCCCCTCAGGTCTTGCCCCTT
>VXAL01009065.1:0-10369 GCA_013399475.1 Chauna torquata
ACAACTGGTCTTGCCGCTAAAGAGGCAAGAAGGCATTGAGCACCTCAGCCTTTTCCTCATCTTTTGTAACTAAGTTTCCCCCCGCATCCAGTAAAGGATGGAGATTCTCCTTAGTCCTCATTTTTGTGTTGAAACACTTTTTGTGTTGAAAGAAAGACTGAGAGAGCTGGGGATGTTCAGCCTGGAGAAGGCTCCGGGGGGGACCTCATTGCAGCCTTTCAGTACTTGAAAGGGGCTCATAAAAAAAGATGGAGAGGGGCTCTTTACCCAGGTAGATAGGGGTAGGGCAAGGTGGAATGGTTTGAAACTGGAAGAGAGGATGTTTAGATTGTATGTTAGGAGGAAGTTCTTTATTCAGAGAGTGGTGAGGCACTGAAACAGGTTGCCCAGAGAAGTTGTGGATGCCCCATCCCTGGAAGTGTTCAAGGCCAGGTTGGATGGGGCCCTGGGCAACCTCATCTAGTGGGTGGCATCCCTGCCCATGGCAGAGGGGTTAGAACTAGGTGATCTTTAATGTCCCTTCCAACCCAAGCCTTTCGATGATTCTATGAATATTGAAATATTCTATGAATATTGAAAGTATTGTGACCAACTGCCACTAAGCTCAAATGAGTGTTCTCATAAAGAACACTGGAGGTGCTGACTCAGAAGAACCCCTTTGGAGAGGGAAGAGTTTTCCTTGCTGTGTTTACATTGCTTGGTAGCATGAACCAGATCAGTTCAAATGGAAGAAGGGAGAGGAACAACCATCTTGAACAATGTTCACCACCCTCACAGCTGAATTTCTTGTTCAGATTCATTTCACATCATGGTAAGAATTGAGTGGCAAGAATTGTTCTCTCAGTCTGTCACTTTGGCCATGTCACCACTCTGTGCATCTCTCCATGGGCTCCCCATGCTCCATCATATTAAGACAGTGAACTAGCTACAATTTCATCTCCTTCTGCATTCTTAACTGACTGACACTTTCTCACATATTTTGTCTGTTGCTGCTTCTGGTCAACAAAATCCAATAAAGTAACTCACCCAGCTTGCATCAACATAATTCAAACATGATTAATGTTGAACACTATTTCCCAGACACAGTAAATATGTCTATACAGCAGTTGATGGGAAGGCCTGAAATAAACGTAAGCACAACATGCTCCTAAACCTGTCTACCTTCTGTCCATATGCTGATTTGCAGACAGGCTAGGAACTGCCTATATGGGTGCTGCGAAAGCTGTGTGTGAGAGCGGAAGGACAGAAAAACTGTTTAAATGAGCCATTGAAGACAGTTTCTTCAAGATAGGATTTGCAGGGTGGTGGCAAGGAAACATATGTTAAGTGTCACTGTTCTGTAGTTAGTGTGGTTGTCATCAAGTTCTGCTTTATTTTAACTTCTCTAAGATAGCAATAAACAGTAATACTCAACTTCTATGCTGTCACTGAGTTCAAATGCACAGCAACCCCACCCACCACCTCAAAATATCATATTCTAAATTAAAGTATATTTCTTTAAGAGCTCTGTGATTTAAAATTGAGAGGTCATAAATTCATTCCTGCCATTAATAGGTGAATTTTTTCATTTTGATGTGTGTATAAGTATAGGAAGAAAAAAATCAGGTTCTATCTTATGTGAGTACTTCATCATTCAAAGCTGTTGCTGTCTGGTGTGATGAGCACAGAGAGTGCAGGTGATGAAGGAACATATTTATAAATAACGCTGCAATTGTAGGTATACTGAGACATACAATGTCATCACAATCTCATCTGTTCAGTACGTGTTTAAACTGGGCAAACTCCTTGCTGATTTACACTTGGAGCTATGAGATTTGCAGATGGTGTGAATCACCAGAGAATGCGACCGTTAATTTTATAAACCTTTAGTTTTATTAGGTGGGTAACACCCACAAGTACATATGTATTGACAGAAAAAACTGTAATTAGGGAAGTGGTAGAACAAACTTCCTGCAATGTTTTGCAGTGTGGAATCATAGAGAAAATTCCCCAAGTCAGAAGGTAAATCAGCATCCATTGCCCATTCAATCCATGGCCCTTTTTGCAGTAATGATAAAAATTGTTGATAAACATGATGCAATTTTTTATGTGATATAGTTCTGCAAATAAACAGATAACTAGTTTTTGGGGGTTTGTTTTATTTGGGAACTCCAAGAAAAGAAAAACATCAAATTGTTCTTATTCTCTTTCTATCAAGCTGTGTACAACATTAATATTTATTAATATAAATAAATTTCTCTTCCATGTAAGATCAGTCCCTGGCATATGCTTCCAAAATGCTATCCATTCGGCTGTCTGTTCAGCGTGGTGACTACAGGCTGGTCATTTTTCTATGAAACAGTCTGTTTATTGTCTGGCCTTTGGAGAGATGGGGTCACTGATGTCCAAATGTGTGTATGTTTTGCAGTCTTAATTGCTACACTGGATCAAGCTAGATTGGATAACTAAAAGATACTGAATGATTTATAAAATGCATTCATTTACAGAGGCTAAATGATGGCAATCCCTGTTACACTGTTTGCCTCTGAATGAACTTCTCTGTAAAGATACTGACAAGCATGGCAGTTTTTGAAGTGAAATAGACTTCGAACACACTTGAATGCTGTTCCAGAGCATTCAGCATCTCTGATGGGATGATGTATGGGAAGCAGGTAGCTATACTGCATCCAGCTGAAATGTAAGTGGGCAGCAGATTGTTTCTTTGGAGTATGGCCAGAAGTCTGCACTTCCTGGGAAAGTATTGTGAAATAGTTAATGGTGGCAAGTAGTTAATTATTTGCTTTTCTGTAGGAGAAAAATGGCAACTCTAGCCACACAATGCCCTAGAGCATTAAACTGCTACACAGGGTTAGTTATAATTGAAAGAGGAAGATGTTTCCTAATTGATTATGTAAACCACTCAGCAGCACAGCCTAACCTTATCTGCAGTAATACAATATAGTTTGTTGCACAGTAATGTGTATTGTGAGCAACCACCAATCTTAATAATCTACAGCTTTGTTTCCATTATTTCTCTGCAGTTTTAGAATTCCAGCACAAGAGAGAGATTGAAAAACCCAACCAAACAACAACAACAAAAAAATTGGGGAGTCTCCTTATATTCCTTCTAATTGTCAGCCTGCATAATATTACATTTTCAAGCTTTTCACTGTGATTGAGAAATAGGAATGCACTTTTTCATGAATGAAATGAGATATCTTCCTGTGAGCACTGGATTTCAAGTCCTTTGGATTTAACAAAATATAAACTATTATGGAACCTTTATGGAAAAAAAATATTAAGAATTGGAGAGGATTTATTTCTGTCCAGAGATACTGAAATGTTTTCTGAAGAAACTTTCCTCCAATTCTGTGTGCTTGATACAAGTCCTCAGTCCATTTCTTGCAGGTGAAATAGAAATGTATCTTAAAATTGTCATAATTTGAGGCATCCCAAAAGGTTTGCCAGTGAGACTATTGTATTTAGACTTATTGATTCCATGAAAGCAATGTGCTTAATAGTTTCAGATTCATTTCAGTGTGCTTAGATATTATACAAGCGTAACACAAAATTAATTGCTTGCTAGCAAATAAAGAGTAGTTTTTTGTCTACAGAGGTGGCGATGCTGGTGGAGAGAGGGTTGGGTAGAAGGGGGAGAGAGAGAGAGCAAGATGAGGAAATCTAAACGTGTAGTATATTTGAGGCTAATCTCTTTTCCAAACCGTCATTTAGGACTTCTCCAAGACTTCTCTTAGCTGCATTAGGTAAGTCTAGCTTAACAGAGACCTGCCTTAATGGCTCAGTCTTTCAAAGTGACCTAGTTCTTCTCCATCTAAACATGCTCCAGGGTTATCATCAAACCACTGTGTTCGGTGAGTCTTTCAAGGCTTTCCTGGACTTCTTGTGGAATAGGGTCCCTCTCATGATTCCAGTATTTCCAGTTCTCCATGTTCTTGTCTCAGACCAGTCTTCCCTTCTAGCATGAACTGCCTCTGTACTGGCAGTCATTTCATGATTATCTCAAACTCCTTGTTCCTGTTACTGACTACTAAAAGGAAGAGCACAGCAAATTCACTCACCTTTTTTTTTATCATTTTAAGGAAGTTTCAGCCCATCTCTGTATTTGTAACACCTGTTACCACTGTACATTATTAAACAGAGTTGTCGCTCAAAGCTCCTAACGGTTTTCTATCTTAAAGCTACATCTGTAAATACTATGCAGTTAGGCAAAAAGAATTTAAGGGAGATGCACAGGATCCCAAAGTAAATCAGTGGCGGAGCTGTGAACAGAGGCAGCTCTCTTACCTGTTACAAGGCCATCCTTCCTCCTTTATATTGATGCAGCCAGTGCTGATGTTGACACCCAATTACAAACACAAGCATGTGTCTGACTTGCATGGTCTTTACGCTCTTAACAGCTAGCCCAGCTTGAGTATATGAAGAACTGTTCAAAAAATATCTAATATAGAGTTGTATTGAACCTTATTCCTCACAGTTGTACTATGACCTTCTCACAATCTTTATTTGCTCTTTCATCTTAGTCAAAACAGCTTGTTGCAGACCTAGTTCCTAACCTGTAGATACTGCATCCATGGGGAGAAATGCTACACTTATAATCATGCTTTATAGTTCCCTTGGTTTATTCTTTGACTTGTCATAGTTGAATAAAATGAATTCTGTAGTGTGCTTTTATAAGATGCCACATTTTTGATTTTAAATGTGCTTCAGCATGATGAATGCAGTATTAGAGTGGGATGCAGAGTAGTGGTTAGATTTGTGGATTGTAGCTCTAGGTTTTATCCTCAAACCTCTCAGCAGATGATTATATGAGTCATGGACAAGTCATTTTCAGACTTTCTGTTCCTGCACTTCATAACTTTAAAATGAACGTGTTTTAATGATACAGCAGGTCTGTGTTGATACCCATTTGGTTATTGTTTGAACAGCTAGGCAGCAGGTATGCTGTAATATGTCACAGAACGGCTGTTGCACTTGTATACTAATTATCTGACTTCTACCTTGTACTTCCCTCATCTTTTTATTGGGTACAAATGCCTTCCTGGGTTGTAAATCATCAGAAGAGGAATCACTGTGTTATTGTGTGTTTATGTGGTGCCTGTCACAATGAGCTTTCATTCCTTGAGTGAAACCAGCAGAAGCAAAGATATTAATAGAATACAAACATAAAATAAAGTTAAGAACGTGCTTTGAGATCTTTGAATGAAATATGCTGAGGGCTGTTACAGCTGTTTCATTTCCGAGAAAACATTATCAAACATTATTATTTTTATGGGCACTTTTATCTGCTGTGCTTAAAAGCAGGCAGTAATTACCATTGTTGTCATGTATTTCATCCATTGTCTGATGGATGAAAGTAAAGGACCTGAGCAAAAGATCTCTCTCCATTAATGATGTCTGAGGTAAATGTTCTAAAACCTGCTGGAGTTTAGGAAGGGCATGTTTTGCTCTAGAGTAGTTTACCTTTTGAGGAGTACGCTTGATAACGAATAGCAGCTTAATTAATTCCAAATTAATATCTGAAGTAGGTATATCAACTTATAAAAAGGGTCTGTTGTGTATACATTGAACCTGGAGTAGCACATTTGATGCATCTCTGTGTATTAGGCAGCTAGTGACTTTTTCCATGAAGTCTGGAGATGTATTTGTTTGTGAAATAGTTTTACATCTTTTGAAAGTTTGAGAAAGAATTCTAGCTGATGTGAGGGATGAAACCTGGAAAACAACAATGCTGAAAAGGCTACAGATGTGGGTTTACAGAATGACAGAAGGATAAATGGATTTTAGGTTTCATATATAGGAATATCCCATGTTTTGTTTTAACTAGTTCTGAAAGGAGTGTATTAGGAAGTTAGGTTCCCATATTTTCTCAGGAAATGGAAGGAAGGGAGACAATGCATCTAACCAGCCCCTAACAGAAAAATAAGCATTTGTATGAACATTCAATACAATGTTTGAAAAATACTCTTTTTCAGATAATTGCCTTTGATGAACTACGGACAGACTTCAAAAGCCCAATAGATCAGCGCAACCCAGTCCACGCAGTGAGTACAACCAGTGGTGTGCTACTAAAGAGGGGGAGATACACTGAGCTATCAGTGAGAGTATGAGTGTGGAAGGGAATGTAGAGCCTGTCGTGAAGTCAGTTGTGGTTTGGAAAATTGATTTATCGGGCTAGTCTTAGAAAAACAGATGGTGGCTCTCTATGCTAATAGCTTTCCTTTTTGCTGAAGGAGGCAGAAAAATGATTTGGCAGTTCAAAAACTGAAGGATATATAATGTGATGCTAAAGCTTTCTTTTTATCTTTTGATTCTGTGGCACCAGTTTTCCTTTTTAAAATCATTTGCTTTCTCTGCCTTCAAGCATGGGTTGATGACCTTGTCCAATACTGTCTGTATGGAGCAGTCAAAAGCTTTGAAGGGATTTGATAGGAGGTGCATTTCTAGACCTCCCTGTCCCATAGCAGGGCTCTAAATTCTCCTGTGCTTGAAGAGTAAATAACATGTTCTGTTGCATCTGCTATTGGAAAGGTTAAATATCACCATAGGACTGTAAGCTCAGTTTTACGTAATGAACCAAAATGCAAGATTTAAGCACACGAAAATTCTTCTTTCAATGAAAGCTGTGATCTAGAGTGATTTAGCTAACTACAGTTAAACAAGCATCAGATTTGTATCACCATAACTGAGAGCAGAACTTGGCCCCATCAACTCACTGGGAGTTACAATGCTTTCAAGAGGTACTGAATTTGTAGAGATTAAATGCAGAATATTGAGCTATTGAGTTAACAACAAATGATAACCAGATTCAGTAGCTATTGCCAATTAACTTTGCTTTATAACTCAGCAGAGGATTTATGGTACCACTTAGACCACTGATGACTTTTAAGCATAATCTTTACATACATTTTCAAAGAAGACGACTTGTTTACTCTTTACTAAAACAAAAGCAAAAAATGAGAACAGAAGATAGAAATTATGTGAAGAAATGCTATAGAGGACTTCAGTGGAAGTAATCTGATTTTAAATTCACTTTATCTGGTTTTAGTTCCCATCTTGAGAACGGCATGCAAGAAATGTGTATTTATATGTACCAGATTCCAGTCATTTGTTCTCTTCCTAAAATTTGTAAGATGCTTCATGGAGATGGTCTCCTTTTAGTTTAGAATGGTAATGGAACTGGTCTCCGGGATAAGGAAGCTAATGCTTATAAGTCCCTCTTTCAATCATGTTAGCAGTGTAATCAAAAAATTAATCCTGGCATTTCCACTAAAAGACAGCAAAGTATTCTGTGATCAGTTGCAATGTTTTATCTATTTTCTATGAAACCTCCTGCAATAACTTAAGCAATAATCTCAGATTGGTTTCTTCTGCACAGTATAGATGTTTTTGCCTTTCATAATGACGTAAAAGGAAGATTTTTATATGAGCAGATATTTCTTATATCTGTGGCCAAGTATCTTTTCCTCTTTCCCTATGCATGGTCGTTCATGGGCACATTACATTTATTTGGTGAGGGAGTTTTCTTGATTGCACTATAAGAATTCCTGACATTTACTCATGTATCTTCCATGATGTTTTTATGAGAGAGTGTAGAGCACTTTATCAAGAGAAGGCTGAATTAGGGAGAAAAAGCAAAAACAATGACAGTGCTGAGAATTTCATTCAAATTTCCTGATTCATGTTCCATCACTTACAGTTCAAAGTTAGACTTTCTACTTCTCCAAGGCCAGCTGCAGTTAGGCATCAGTCTTTTAAATGGAACTGGGAGCATTACCTTTCACTTCCCACTTAACCTCCCACTGAAGGCAAGAAAGCTTTCTGCAGGTACCCAGGCATATCCACAAATATCCATTCTCATGTTTGCAACCGTAAGTCTAAAATTTCTGAAGCTCTGTTAAATCACAGACACCAGAGAGACGCACAATATTTGTCTTTTGTCTATCAGTCTGCCACCATCTTTCCAAAGTGATTCTTTTTTCCAAAAAATGGCTTAAACTTGGGGACAGGAAGGAAAAAGAGGTATTTCTTTGGAGAATAAAAATAAGACTCAAACTTAGAGCAAATTTAAAACATTTGAAAAGCACGAAGGCTAAGGGCGAGTCAGCTTCTTACACTGGTATATTCTATTACCTGTTTAGAAAAGGTCACTGTTCAGAACAGTTTTTCTGATATCTAGAAGAAAACATTACCAGCCAGTTTTCTGAGGACAGCAAAACCACTCAGCATTCCACAGTGTAACCAATAGCAGCATCTTTCACATTAATGTTAAGAGAGGTAAAGAGCGATAAGCATGACTGTTGCCTCCAGCCACTCCGGCCTGCGACCATTACTGTCTGGCCTCTGAGGGTCCAGCCCAGTGCCCAGGCACCTGGCATCTCTGCCCAGCCTGGGGGATGCAGCTGCTACTTTCCCTTGTAGATTCAGCTGGTAGCAAAGCTGAGCACGTATCCCAGAGACACAGAGATGCATGCTTTGTCCGCCTAGCATCCCTGACCAGCTTCTGGGCCCTCTTACCTGCTTCATGGGTCACCTACTCGCTGGCTAGTCCAACTTGAAGTTTGCTGCAAACACGCACACTCACACACGCATCCCTCAGGAACACCGCATTTGCAAGTGCCCTTGGTCATACCAGCATGGACCCCCTGCCTGGACCCAACACCCCTCTACTCGCTGGCTAGTCCAGCTTAAAAGTTTACTGGTGAATACACATGCACACCAGGTTAGGGGAATAAACAGACACTCAGCCCCCACAGCAGCTGGCACCAGGCACAAGGGCTGTGACCTGCAGCCACACTCCAGCCACCAGTGCAGAGTCCTCACTTGCCTCACTCACACTGGTCCCCCCCTAGTAGTTGGCTTGGGACCACACACTGCTCCTGCCCAGTGGCTGGGAGTGGAAGATCCCACTCACTCCAGTACCTGCTGCTAGGAGCCCACTCGCTCCGGTAGCTGGCATCCACTTCACTCATGCTAGTCCCCCCAGTAGCTGGCACTCTGGGCTCAAAGTCTGTAGGACCCTTTCAGATCCAGAGTTATGGCCACTCCAACCACTGATGCTAGGATCCCATTCACTCCAGTAGCTGGCACCACAGTACACAGGTGCCTACACCCCCAGCCTGACTCCAGTAGCTGGAACTAAATTTACTCACACTGGCCCCCCAGTAGCTGGCACTTATACTTTCAAATCACACACACACACACATACACACCCACAGTCACACCAATTCCGCCCCAGTAGCTGGTTTGGGAATACACACCACTCCTGCCCCAGTGGCTGGGAGTAGGGAGCTCCACTCACTCCAGTAGCTGGCACTGAGACCCCCCACTCATTCCAGTAGCTGACACCACAGTCCAGGGTGCCTACACCCCGAGTCTGACTGCAGTAGCTGGCACCCAGTTCACTCACGCCAGCGCGGCCCCCCACCCCCACCCCACCCCCAGTAGCTGGCACTGCGGGCTTAAAGTCTGTAGGACCGTTTCAGATCCAGAGAGCTATGGCCCCTCCAACCGCTGACACCAGGATCCGACTCGTTCCACTAGCTGGCACCCCAGTTCACGGGGGCCTACACCCCCAGCCTGACCCCAGTGGCTGGAGTTCACTCACCTACATCCACATCTCGCCAGTAGCTGGTGCTTAACCCTTGCAGCTCATGTACACACAGGAGAGAGAGTGCAAATATGCAGAGAGAGAGTTAGGAAAAGGATTTAATAAGAGAAAGATATAAGAAGGTAGGACAAACTGTGGTGATCGGGCACAGGGCTCAGTCAGACAACTGTACTGACTGGCCCCATTTTACACGTGACTAGCCCTTTTACACCTTTTACTACCTATTCCCCCCTCTTTGTTCCTCCTGATTCCCCTTACCCCTGCTGCCCCATGGGTTTGCAGAGCTCTGCAGTTTCTGCACCTTCCCAGTCTGGGGCCCTTGGTTCACAATCTTATCAGCCGCAAGGTCTGTCCTTCCTGGAAGTGGCATCTGCAGCTTGTTAGCCCACCAATTAGTTTGACAGGGAGGTTTGTTTCTTGTGATTTTCTCCTGCCTTAGAAGTCCTCCATCAGATAACCCTGCTGGAATAAACACTCTTACATTTTCACATGCTCTTATAAATTAGTGTGACTGACCAGATTTGGTACCCATCACTTTCTCCCTTTCTTACTATCTCGTTGCCTTGGAAAACAACCCTTGACCAGATATCCTGAAAGGAGCAGACACTCTCCTTCTACATACCCTTACAATTAATACCAGTTATGCAGAGTGAAATCTGATTTTACTAGTGAATTTCTCATTATAAGCCATTTAAAAGAAGACCTGACTTTGACTTGTTTTCTTTCTGTGAATCAAGCTTAGAGTATCTTTTGAGTCAGAGT
>VXAL01009095.1:0-35597 GCA_013399475.1 Chauna torquata
TATCTTGGCAGCTTTTACTTCTGCATCAATCCCTATTCATTCCAGCTTCATTAGAAAGACCTGCAGAAGGTAACAAGCTCTTAATTAATGTTGAGTTAAAAATGGCAAAATAAACTTGCTTTAATTGGGCCAGGATCATAAGAACCAGGATTTAACTTCCACAGAGATGAGTCACCATCATGAACTTATGCAAATAGCAGCAGTTATCTTGTTGTCACAAATCAAAAGATATACAGACGTAGACAAGATGATATGTTAAAAGGTCATGCATTCAGAATCAGAATAACAAAAAATATTTGCTGTGATTAAAAGAAGGAGCTGAAAATTATTAGGGAAAGTTTCATCTAGAGCATTCTTTTATGGTTTTTTTATTTTAAATGAATTCACATGCATGCGCACACGCGTGTGCGCGCATGTGTTAAAAGAAGCCTATGATATTTGTGCATCTCAGTGGTTATTTTCATGAGTATAATAATAGCTATAGAATACATATGTTTAACATACATGTACATAGACAATTAGGAATGTGCTTTTTAAAATTAAAAACTTAGGTTTTTCATGTTCTTCAGAATTATATAAACTTCATATCGTTCAGCCTGACATACAAAGCTGAGAGAAGTATTTTACTGACAGGAGAGGATAAGGAAGATTAAATGGCATTATTATCACTCTAATAATGGAGATCTAACCTTGCTACATGCTTAGCTATGAAAGGTGAATTTCACCTTTATACAGAGTCCCATGGAAGACTCTTCCTATAGCATTGCAGAAGACCGGTTCTTCGAATTGAATGTTAGCCATCATGAACAACTGAGTTACATTAACTGTCATGTAAAATGTTCAGAAGACATTTAGAGGTGGAGTCTCCGCTACCTTCTTTGCCTAGTAATATACATCTGTAGTTTTGTATATCCAATTCACAGGGTTATAAAGGGTGGAAGATGGAAAAAGCCTGGAGCCTTGCATCAAGTCCTCCTGCTCCCCTCCTCCCCCAGTGGTGGTGTATGTGAACGGCTTGAGAATTGCAAAATCATGCTTAGTCCCAGTTGTACAGAAGAGAAACACTAGGGACCACATTTTGCTTTCCTGTTCATCAGTGTCAATTTGCAATACTGCTACTTAGTTCAATTTGAGATACTCCAAATTTACCCTTTATTTTAGTATAATTAAATAGCAATCTGCCTGTGTTTTCTGTGCATATATTTAGATGAAGTAAAAACCAGTAATACTGAATTGCTTCTGCTGCATAGGATGTTGCAACAGAATAGTTCAGTGCCTTGCTGGAGAACCAGAGGTGCAAGCTTGAGCCTTGTCCTGAGCTTTTGCTTTAATGCCACCCCTTAACTGGGAACCTTGTCATTTGAGTATGGAAATCAAAGGCTTCTGGACACAACATGAGCCACATCATTTTATTATGCGCTATCAACTACAGAAAGAGACCTGATTTTTTTTACCCGTTATAGACAGGTGGTCAAATGGACTTATTGTTCATATGGAACATTTTATCCAAAAAATTCAAATGTGTTTTACATGAAATACTTGATCAAGTTTTTTAAACATTCCAGAAAAATCTTAACGCATGAGCCATTTTTGTTCATGTAAAGATCACAGTGTTGTATCTCTGGTCTCCCTTCACTAACTCCTGAGTCCATATTAAGATATTTCCCCACCTTTTAACTATATTTGTCATTGGAGATTTCCACCAAATTCCATTAAATTCTGGTACTCTGCATAGTAAATAGCCATGAAAACACCATGCTTCTTAGCACAAATCCTCAATCCCCTGCTAACACCTTATAATGCAACCGTCTAATTACCGTGTTCTGCAGTAACCTTGTGGGACTTCCATAGGTAATTAGAACTCCAGAGCGTTTCTGCAATAATCCGGTAAGGACCTCTTAACTAGAAAGGATTATGTGGTGCTAATATTTTTGCACCCACGTGTTCTTCACAGTTAATTGTTTCAATTAATATTTGGCACCAATGAAGAAATTCATAAAGGTTCATAAACTGAGACAATTCTCAGGAAACTTTTGAGACGAATGAGTTGTAGCTGTGGTCCTTTAAAGATACAGGGCTCTTTAGAAAAATTAAAATTCCTAGTGAGTTAAGCTATGACAAAAGCAGATTTTTGTATTGCTTCTAGAGACATGCCTTAGCTTATCCCTTCACCTCCTTAAGAACATAATATTTAGGTAATTTCTCTTTCTTTTCCTTGTAAGTTTTATCAAGTAGTTGTAGGTGAGGAATATTGTATGAGTGAAAAGCATAGAGAGTATGCTCTGATACTGTTCTACAGGTAAGTCTTTGATGACAGAAAATAGTGGGGTGAGCTATTGAGATGATTGCTTGATTCTGGGTGGCTTTATTTAACTTTAACCTCACCTTTCCTGTTTTTTCCCTTTGAGCGGTAGGGATTCCACATACTGCACGTTTGTACAGGCCCTGCAAACGCTGTATATGTTGCACGCACTGGCTATTAAACAGGTCCTTCAAACCCCGGATTTACAAACTGCTTACTCTTTTCAATATTAATCCTGATTCTTCACCCCTTTACAGCCGGTGTCAGGCCAACAGTTTTTATGTAGAGTTCCAATGATGTAAAATCTGTGCAAGAAAGAATTTCTCCACCATTTCTGAAGCAGACAGGGAAGTAGAAAGCAGCTGTGATTCCAAGGGCATGTGTCCTCCTCACTGCTTGTTGATCCCTTTAGCCCTTTGGCAGCCCTCTTATGCCCTCACCTACAGGATCCTCCACTGCCGTGGAGCATCCCCAGAGGCCCGCTTGAGCCAACACTGGCATAGCAGCCAGCCCTAGGAAGAACAACAGAGAGAGTGGCCGTGTGAGGGGCGTGGTGGAATTGGGCATGTTTCTCCCCATTCAGCCTTGTGCCCAGCACTGGTTTCCATTTTACACTGCCCTTTCCACATTGTCATGTATGCACTCTATGTTGAACTGAAAATCCTAACACTTTTCAGATCTGTGCGTCTTATCATAGGTAATAATTTGTTTCATTACTTAGCTATTGGTTGGGTAAAGACTACACTTTATGACTTTGCTATCAGTAAGGTAATGACCGTGTTTTATGGTTATCTAGACATACTCTTTTAGTTCTAAAATGTCTGCAATTTTTGTTCATTGTTGTTTTCTGCTTTATGTATTGCCTGATTGTAATTATTGTTTAATGGTAGTATCCAGTAAAATAAGAAGAGGTCTGGAAAGACTCGCTGGACAGGTAGATTAGAAATCTGGTTGTTGTTTTTTTTCCTTGCATTAGAAGGGCATAAGAACAAATGCTATACTAATTTATCATCATGTGCAACCTTTGATTAAACAATTTTTTTACTGTATCAGTCTGAGTGGCTTTTGGCTTCAGAGCAGATTACTGAAATTAAGAACTTTAGCACAAAATAAAGAGTCATTTGTTTAGATAATTGTTGAATTAAACAGTCCAATGTGGAAGTCATATTAATTAAATGTGAAATAGAGTCCCCTGAACCTTTGTGCATTTTCAAATCAGAACATGATACTTCCCTAAAATATCATAAATTGCCCCTGTTCTGCTGGTTAGTTCTGCTGTTTTGCAGCCAAGATTATAAGTTAGACATGATTAAAATAAAACGAGTTTTATCTTAGAATGTGAGGCATGAACCCTAGTCAATACACTCTTTCATTAGTGGCATTCTATCTAATATCAGGTTATGAATTTCATTTAATTTATGTCACAAAGCTTCCAAAGAGAATGCATAAGAATCTTAAAACTGTAACAATAATGGATTTATGCCTATGCTGTATCTCATTCTTTCTACAGCTTTGAGAATGTAGTGTATTTTACCTCTGATGTTTTACCCTCTTAGAGAGTAAAACAGCAAGTACATAGGTGAGTAAGTGTGTGCACAAGGATAACAACACATAATTTTGACATGAGAATGGGCAGCCACCATGTAAATTCCCGGTGCAGTCTCAGGAAGATGGTACAAAATGTTCTCAAAAGAGAAAACATATAACCAAAAGAATCCTTCTATGTGGATGTCCATACAAATCACTATTCTTAGGGAATGAACTGTGGCTTCTGTTTCTTACTGAACAAAAGAAAATATGCCAGCTGCCATATAGTGTGGTGAAAATCAGTTTTAGTGATACCAGCAGCAAAGCCAGCAGAATTTACATGTTTCCACAAGATAGGGTTTTGACACAGCTGTGGTAGATTTTTACAGCTTAAAGCAAGGACACTGTCACTGTATTGCTAAATAAATTCTTCTACATCAGGTGTTTTTTTCCGTTTTTCTTCTTTAATTATTAAATTTGTTATTTGTAGCCTCTGGAGACAAACTGTTCCCAGATAATCTTTAATACTCGTATTTTTTTCCAAACAGATCTTCAAAAGACAAAAATCTGATTCTAGATGTGCAAGGTTTCTAAAAATTCACTAAACCTCCAGGAAATCCTAGCTGAAGATATATGCTATTTTTCTCTACATGTAGGTTTATTCTTCAGGAATTAAAATCTCCACAACAAATAGCAAAGCTGAGCTTCTTGGCGTGGCAAAAAGGAATGTGTGCAGTATGCCAACAGAAGGGTTTTGCCTGTCCATGTGGGTTCTCACTTCTCCAGCATTTAGTTTTTAAGTTGGGTCTTCATTTCCTCTTTAACTCAGAGGTCTTTTAACAGAAAACAGAGGCTATGGGCATATCATTTCTGAAAACTGGTGGAGAGAGGGGGGAATACTGGTGAATGGACACTCTACTAAGCCCTTTAATGAATCCATACTAATTATGAGAGGCCAAGGCAACCATACATATAACACATGCCAGCTTGGTCACAAGCCTAAACAGTAGTCTTCATAAGACCATAAAACAAGTACACAAATGCCTGTTTCTTCCCAGGAAAGGCAAACCTCCCTGGATGTATTGACGCTCTGCCGTGAAGAAAGTCTGTAGAATCTCTGTTTTGGAGGCAATCCAGTGTTTTTGCAAGGGCTAAATGAACTGCTCTCTAGGCCCAGCTTTGTACAATTTGCAGAGCACAATGATCTCTTTTCTCCTTTCCTCTGCATACTTCTTTGTTACTTTTAACAATATGTAGTAGAAAAATTGGCGTTTACTCAATGAAATCATTGTTAAGCTTACACCAAAAGGAAGATTTTTTGTGAATCTACACTTCCAAGAAGATGTCATAGTTTTCAAATGAGGTGGTGAGACTCTGAGTTAATGCTTTTTGAATAAAAGGTTGTCCCTGAGCCTGTAAAACAGAACCAGTGAGGCACAGTACCTCCTGGAGTTCCCTTTGGCCAGTTTGTCTTTGCACTGCCCTTAACTTGGGTCTTTGTCTATTGGGCACAATCTTGTGCAAAGTAGTCCTCAATACAGCTTAGAAATATCAATGGAGTGGAAGGTCTGACTGATTTATTCTCTCTCCCTTTTCTTTGTCTACATCAAAAGAGAGTTGGCTCACATTATTTCTTTGCTCCATCATTAGTTTTCTTCAGGGCTTAATCATTTAAGCCACAGGAGGAAAATGTCACATTTACCTCTTCTTTTCCTTTGTTTATTATTGCTGTACATCACTAATGCTTGTAGCATGCCATTTCTGTCACAATTGTACGTGGCCACCAGAACAAATCTGTTCCTTGGCTGTAATGTGAAAAAAACTATACAAAGTATAATTAGTGGAGCAAAGTAAAGTGTCTCGTGACATTTTTTTCTCCTGAAGATTAAGTGAACAGGAGACTCTGCGGAGAATGTAAGTGGAGACTCTGATGAGGATGTAAGAGAAAAGTGAAGGGGAAAAATGTAGGAAAGATTTTGGCAGTTTTTATGTGTGCTAAAGTGGAGATCTTTGGCAATGTGCATCAAGGACTTTGTTTTTTATTCACCCTCCACACCCACCCCTGTCTATGAATTACAAATGTATGTATTTTGTTTCCTGGAATGAATAAAGAACATGATATCCGAAGATTTTGTTTTTCATTAAAGTTACAGAAACATTTTTAGAAAGAAAAGCCACAGTTACCATGATACGAATTGTGTTGCACCTTTGATATTGTAATGAAATCTATAATTTTAAAACCTAATTGATGCTAATGAGGAGATATTTCCAGGACACCATTAATTTATAAATGACACTGGTAATCCTTTCTTCAGAAAACCATTAACCATCAGAGATGAGTTTAAAGAGCCTCCTCAAACCATTTTTGCTCCTGATACTGTGGAATCAAAATATAACAACTATTCATAGACAGTACTTTTGGCAAGCTCACTTTATTGCTAATAATGGCTAGGAACTGAAAAGAGATCACAGTAACAAGTGATCATACCAGTTTACCACCTGGGGAGGTTGTACCTTTTTCCAAAAGAATAGAGAGGTAACACTAACACAAAATAATTACAAAAATAATTTTGCTTAAATGACACTATATTTTAGATCTTCAAAAGTATTGCACCCTGTGCAAGTACAAATTTGTGTTATTTCCTTTTTTAAAAAATAATAATAAAAAAAAGAGTTGCTATAACAACTTAGTGTAAGTTTCACGTGGCTTATATAGAACATTATTTTTAGAACTTCAGTTGCCTACAAACTGAAAAATATTTTTGTGTAGATAGCAGTATTTTGTCTTCAGTTCTTTTGCTTTTCCTGAAAAGACTTCGGTATTTTATTTCCTTGAACAAGCTGGTGAAACGAAAGTATTTAAAAAAATACATCAAAGAATTATTCTCCAAACCACAGCTGAAATTAACAGTCATATTTTTAATATAGAAATACCATCTCTGTATTATTTGAAAGGTTTGAACATTGTATTTTGTTACAGTGAAACAAAAATAATGAATAGCAAAGACAGGAAGTTGCTCTCAATTATTTCCAAGCAAGTAGGTTACGCTATCACTAAGTATATCAACATAGCACTAACTAGCTACCTTTTTCATATGCCTCAGCAGACAATCTGCAAGTGTAACAGATATTAAGAACCCCTTAAAGTATTTTCTGAAAAGGGTTCATTCAACATTGAAATGAGGGCTGTAGGTGAATTTGGTGTAATGTTTTTAGTTTAGATTTGGGAAAAANGTTTAGATTTGGAAAAAAAAAAAAAAAAACTAGACGCTTTTGGAAGCAAAATCATCTACTGTGTCCAGTTTGTATATGAAAAGATAATTTGGCACTTTCTTAGATTACTAAAATTAGGAAAAAAAGGAAATGCGGGACTGCATATTTTAGTTTTATATAATTATTCACTTTGTTATAATTTTAATTTTAGTTTGGTTGTGAAGCCAAACATTCTATTACATTATATCAGTCTCCACTGGATGAATGCAATGTTCACGGCTTTCACTATTTATGGTTCAAGATTTGTTTCCCAGTTCATAATAATTGTGCATCTGCAATATAACAGGAAATACACTGGAGGCTTGTCTTTGATCTACTGATAACTGTCCAAGTGAAGAGTTTGGTAGCTGATTATCAGAAGGTATACAGCATCTCGAATATCGTCTTCACTATTTTCTCATGAAAATTAATATATTACTAGAGTTTTTGTTATAGCTAACAGTAAACACATAACTTTGCAAAGGTCACTCCGATTTTTTTTTTTTTAATATGTAACAGTTCTACATAAATTTCTGTTTTGTATTTACTTGCTGAATGCATTGGTGATGCTTTTACCTACTTTGGGCTTCTTCTAAATGTACCGATGTCTTCACGAGCTTTGATTTCATCTTGTTTGTCCACTGTTTGTCTTTTAGGTACCACAAGTACCTAAAATGAAGGTTAAAAAACAATTTGTAATTTTATCTATTTTGTTGTTTTACAGTAGGAAAAAATTTTATCTCTGTCTTTGTGGTGTGTCACACCATTGATTTTTCAAAGCATACCCCACTGAAATCAATTGGGAGTCATGCATATAAATCCATGCCACACTATGGTTCTTTATGGGTTTTAGTTAAAGAGGAAGGACATTGGAAATCTCAGTACAACATTACTGTGGTCTTTAAGATCTTTATTTTTTCAAAGTTCCTCCCCTTTTATGATGCCATTAAAATGGCAAACAATGTTTATCCAGTCATGTAAACTGGCCATGGAAAGTAGGTAAATTTAATACATTGAAAAGATTATAGCATCATTCATGTGATTAAATGGATTCTGCATCACCTCTTCCCTTCTCCATATCCCCACTCCACATTATTCTTATCTGCAGGATTGGATTCCCTGTTAGGTCTTCCGGTAACAGTTCTTGTGCTTTCTGAGAGACTGACAATCCTCAGGGCACAAGGACAAAGTACCACGTCTGTGTTGCTGTATATGGGTTCCTACCATGTGTATCACTTACTGAATCAAGAGGTGGATTCAGGTTACATTAAAGAGTGAATGCATGTAAACCTTTAAGAAGCAAGGTGTGAAACTTCAGTCCAAACTCTGCGTATAATGTTTAGATAATGAGCTATATGCAATGTAGTGTGCTAAAAAATACCACTTACTGGCTACAGATCATACCTTTCTCTTTGAAAACAGACCAGACCATATTTTCAGTAAAATTAGCACATAGAACAACTGTCTGAGATCCCAAATGAAAATGAGATACATTTGAATAAAATACTTTCTTAATGTAGTTGCAAATTGGGTTTTAGTATTCATTTGTTTGTTTGTTTGTTTGTTTGTTTTTCCACTAATGAGCAGCTGAGCTCCTGAAACTGTTGCAGCTATGAGGGTCACCCATTAGGTCCATTACAGTCAGAATCAGCTGCATCCAGGGGTCAGCTGTAGGAGAAGGGTGTATGTTTAACTCTGATAAAAATGGATGGGTATTTCTAAATTCATACAGCCTATGTCTCCTGCCTCTTACAAACATAATCTCTAAATAAACAGGGGATTTTTTAGTATTTCCTGACCAACAGCTATCAAAGGGTGGCCACCGACCACACATGAGAAACAGCTGGTGCTTTCTTTTTGCATTATTACACATATACAAAGATACACAGATGTATCTGTATGCATTTATATGCACATATGCACACATATTTGCATGTGTTTTCAACCATATGTGTTGCGTCCACATATCTTTGTGTGTATCAACTATGTGTAAGTTGCAAATAGTGCTGCTTCCTGCCTTTCTGAATACCACTACATGTGGTATGTGTTATCTTTCACCTGTATGTTTGAGGCCACAAAAGTTTTCCTTCATTCTTGTGCAAAGTCTAAGACTGTGCACCCTCCCTACACTTTGAACAGTAACTTGTTCTTCTTTGGTAACAGCAATGTGATTCAACTTTTTGAAGATTTTGAATATTTCCAATATTTCTGGAGAAAATGAACTCATGGCTCATGAATAAAGGCACTTGTTTGGTTTTTGTGGTGATTAAGTTGCTGTGAGGTTACTGCTACTGTAACTTTAAAGAAAATTAGTGCAAGTTATATACAAGTCAGACCAAATTAGTTTCAGTGATTTTTATATCAACAAATTGTCTAATGTATTTCATTTCAAAAGGGTAATACTAACGTTATCAGGATAGTATATCAACAGTATTAGGAAAATAATGTTGATATCCTTTACATATCATGGTTCGCATTACTTTTGGCGGATTTTCAGCAACAGTAGAGAGCAAGATTCTAGTGAATTTCTGCTTAAATCAAACCAAATAACAATAATTTTTACCAGAAAAATATTTCTCCCCAGCTGAAAATTTATATCCTAAGTTGTAACCTGGAGTTGCATTTTGTTTTTTTGAACGCCAAATTATAAGGAATTGTCAACAGAGATTTAGCAAAGTGCAAGGAACCCTGAATTGCTCTATCAAAAATTTATGATTTTATAGTATTGGCTTTGAAAATTTTCTGGCTTTGAAATCCAACTTCATATAACTAAAGAGATTCCAGGCACCACACGACTTCTTAATATTATCAGCAGCAGCTATAGAATGTCTGAAGTATCAGTATTTTCCTACTTAACTAAGTGCAAGATAATTGTTTTTACACTTACAACCAAAGGGAAAAAAATGAGAGGTTTTTTATGTAAATATAAACTTTTAATCAAAGGATTAGTAGGCTACCAGAACTGTGAACAAGGAGGAAAGAAAATCAAAAACTTCTTCAGCATTTAAAAATGTAGAATATGAAAGAAACGATGCTTGGAAAATTGAAAGTTCAATGTGGACAGCTGTTCAGTGAAAAACATCGTGAAACTGGACTGTCCCAGAAATGGATTTCAAAACTCTTTTTTTGTTGTCTCAGTTGAAGTATGGTCACATTTGCTTACTAAATGCTTGCTTTTCTACTTCTGTTTAAGGCTACAAAATAAAAAGATGTGTGAAAGGAAAAGTGAGTAAGTAATTTGTATTCATAGTTTGGTGTTTTGTTGGCATTGGATGAGAATCTCAGTCATTTTTTAATTACTGCACAGTTTGTTACTGGAAAAACCTGTGGACCTAAAATTCTACCTATTTTGTGGGGTGAATTCCCAGTAATATATGTTTGAGTGCTTCTTTCAAAACAAAAACTTCACTCCTTGAATGGGAAATGCAATTCTAGAGTTTAGGGAGTACAAACCAGTGCAGTTTTTGTCATCTTATTATGAGCCTGACTTTACTAGAAGGTAAGGCAGAAACGTGCCTTAGCATCCACAGGTCTAAATCTGTACCATCATAACTCATAAACGCTGCCATTCAGGGCTTCCTGGCAGCACGCTGTAATGAAAAATGTCCAAGAACTTATAGTGGAAGAGCTTCTTCCCGAAATTCTGCAGCAGGCTATAATGGATCATTTCCAAGAGGATTTGAGATTAATACGACTTCTTCTTTCACTTTTTACACTGATGAGATGTCTCATTATGCTCAGTCTTTTTTAATGCATGGACCATACTACAAGATTTAATTTATTTATTCTGTAGATGATTTCCATTTCCTTTCATTTAGCCTTCAGGCTACATAGCCTACTACACAGCAGCCCCTAGTGTTTGGAAAGGGCATGAACAGATGTCTGGAACAGTTTACTTGGGGTAAGAAACTGAGTCACTCAGTGCAGCTCCACCATGGCTTTATGAAAGAGAGGTATATGACACTAAAATATTCCTACAATTCAATAGGATTCATTTCACTGATACTTTGAGTAGTATGTCTTTACCAGAATAAGATTTTGCATTTTTTTTCCATCATTAGCACGCCAGCTTCTAATTGGGAGAGAATTTGAATCTCTACATTCGTGTATTATATTGAATATATTGCATTTGTAAGTATATTTTGAACTGTTATGTAAAATGTTTAAAACATTTCAGTGCTGTACAATTTTTAATGCAGTAGGCTTTATTTTAAGATTTCCGCTATTAAAATATAAGAAAATATTTTTTAAGGAAAAAAAACTTTCACAAGAGTGGTTTTCTCTTTACTGTTTGAAAAGAGACTCTTCTTAGTGAGTCCTTTATGTGTCCTAATATCTTTCAGAAAATAGTCAATTACATGTTCATTGCATGTGTTATTATATTCAGACTAAAAATGTGCTTCAGCAGGATGAGAATAAAATAGTCCTAGGACATATATAGAACAAATCTTATTGCATCAGGTTAGATTATACTGCGGGGGTTTTATATTTAATTTTGGGGGATTGGGCACTGTCCTGGAAAAGTCTGGTACAGCAGGTCCAATTCATTGCTTTTATATTCAAATTGCTTTTTAAATCCCTAGATAAATACTGAAGCACTTTCTTTATACTAAGCTCCTTGAAATTACTGCTTTATTCAAAAGAAACAACCTCAAAAGCTCCCTCAAGTTTCGTTTATTTGTTATGATTTCTCATCTATGAGTTATCCAGTTCCTAACACTAAAGGTTAGTGGTTCTTTATGATGACGGTCCGGAAGCGTCATGGGTGTATTGGTAGGCCTAGTGCCGTTTACCACTCTGGAGTCTAATGGTCCAGTTTACTATGTTTATTCACAAATAATAATTTGTTACTTCTTCATAGTACTCATGAAGTTACTAGTACTTACAAGGAGTAGAGTATTCCTCAGCACAGACCTGATCATTTTTTCCTGTTCCTTTTTAAAGTTACTAAAGCTTTGAAGTGCCTCAGATATTGCAATGTACTGATTATAGAAAATGATTGTCTATTTAATGGTGCCCATTTAATTCACATGGAAAAATTCAGTAACTCTAACATTTTCCATTCCGTTGATACCTTATAATCATGCTGCAAATGCATCAAACTCTGCTCATTTTTCACCCTGCCACCATATATGTTAGCTGAAACAGAGAAGCAGCAGCTCAATTTCTAGCTACATTCTTTGTAATTCATTTATACACCTGTTTGGTCTGTGTCCATTATGGAACTTTTGTTCAGTGCTTTATGGCAGTATCTCAAAGAGTCTATAAGCTTCTGCCTTGTCAAATATGAAAAATCATACTTTTCTTTGACAAAAAATGCATAATTATCTATTGACTAGGTTCATTATCTCTTTTAATGTTTCATTACATTAGTAGCTTTATTTTCCCCAGTGGCATGTTTCCCTCCTGATGATACTAGTTATTCTGTATCTAATTAACAAAAAATTGTTCATCTAGAAAAAAAAGAAAAAGACATGCATTCATATTCTCCTTAGTAAACTGTCCTAAATAATTAATGCAAATAGACTTCCAGGGTTGTGAATTTTGATGAGAAGTTAGTCTCAAAGATGAATTATTTGTTTTAGGATATTTTCTCTGCTAATCCACAGATTTTTGTGTTGATTCATGTAAATCCGGTTTTGCCTTAGTCTGGTGGAGTAAAGGGGAGCACAAACTTTAAGTTTTTAAACAAATAAGAAGTGAGCAAGTGCCATCAAAACAATGGAAAGCTAGATTATGTTAAAACTCTTCTGAAAAGCTGTAAGAGATTTTGAATGGAGTTTGCCTGTACAACAGCACACAGATTTGCAGCACTACTAATTCTTCCAGCATAAGCAGTTTCCTTATGCTACTACAATGTTTGAGTTCAAACTTTATGTTCTTCTAAAGGAAACTCAGTGAAAACAAAAGGGACTGGGAGAGATTTACAAAGGAGGTCACGTTTTTCCCCTTCTAAACAATCTCTTGGGAAGGGAGGAAGAAAAAAAGAGTGCATTTTTGTGGGATGATGCATTACATCTTTTCATCCATATAGTTTGTGGAATTGTCCCGGCTTCCCTAGTGTTGCACAAAAGCACACAGTAATACACTTGTGCTGCTCCGGGGTTCTGAGGAGAAAATGAACCCTGCTGATGCCAACACCCTATCAAGCAACATATACTGCGAGCTCGAAATTGCACATTCAATTCATTTCCTTCCTGGGCATTCAGGCGCGAGTGAACTCAAAACAAATGCCATCAGTGGACTCCAAAGTGTTCTAAAAGGCTTAATATAAATTCCTTGCTTCTGATGCTGTGATTCAACTGAACTCTGAGAATTTATATGTATATCTACCGGCATTTTTTCCTTCTTAACCTGGAGATGGGGGCACAGGGTTATTTTCCATTAGCTCTTTTTTCAGTCCTCATCTCTTTTTTTCTCGCAAGCAGGCATTGTCAGAGAAGGGTTATTTTATGTGCTTTGAGTTTTCTTTTTACTAAGCCAGCACACATCTCTTGGTGTCTTGTAATATCAGAGGCAGTGCTAGTAGAGCAGCTGATTGTACAAGACACCTGCCTTCGTATCTGAGGGCAGGATCAAGCTCTTCATTGATGACTGAGGACAGAAGCTCACTGCTTATTCATGATGCTGTGTCTTACAGTGGACAGGAGCTAGAAGTTTAGTCTCTTTTATGCCACAGGCTATGTACTGTATGCTAATCCCATCCTGTCAAACTACTTGAGTCCGTCTCTGAGTAATTGATAGCTGTTGTTTTGCAAAGTTCACACTCAGAACGTCTCTTCACAAGTTACACATGCATCTGTATTCAGAAATGCAAACATACATGCAGTATCTTTTGACTAATACAGTCTTGCTTTACATGTCAAATGCTTCTTGTGTCAGTGCCACTTGTGCCTTTGTAGCATAGGTGTCTGTGGTGACAAAAATAAATAATGTAAAAATATTTCCATAGGAAGGCCAAAGATACATAGTGAAGGGGGGCTTCATCTTGGACAGGCTTTGCTTCTTAATGCATGTACTTGCTACCACTAACCATATTAAGAGCAACTTAACATATCTGTAAATAAGTGTGAAATCTTTAACTCATTGTGTCCCCTACTGGCTTGTACAGGAACAGCCAGTCAAAGCAAGCTTTGAGTCAACGTGTTTGTATTCTCTTCTCCTTTTCAAGCACAAATTAAGAATTATGAGATAATAGGAGCACATATTTAAAATCTTTACCCATTCCTGAGATAATTTAGATGGAGTAAATGGTTATCCCAAAGGAAAATGGCAGTTTATGGAAACCCTGGCTTGGAATGGAAATTCCCTGTGCTGGAATGGAAAAGAAGTACTTTAGACTGAACCTACATACATCCTCTGTCCTAAGGAAGCAACATCCTCCTTTTTTCTTTCCCCTTCCCCCACCTCCTTTGAGAAGTGCCATCACTTTACCCTGCTTTCAGATTCTTCAAAAAACAAAAGGCAATTGATTTTCTGGTTCGTGCCATTATCTGAGATGCAAGAAATTCTATTTTTTCTTTTAGGACAGAAGTAAGCAAAAGTAACTGTTGTCTGTCTCTTATAAGTTAGATTAGTAAGTGATGAATAGCTGTAATAAGAAAAGAAAAGGAAAAAAAACCCCTCTCTTCTGTTAAAGAAAATATGAACATTTGTCTTTCCTTACTCTATGTCCCACAGTGTGAACTATGAAAGTTTTCAGACCTGGGGGAAAGTTAGCCATTGCTTCAATTTTAGCATCGCAAACAGATTCGTATAAGCATTGCAGAAAACATGCTTTGATGGGAAATACTTAAAGCTCCTGTATTGAAAATCGTTTCTCATTCGATATTTACACTGATCTCAGTGGTAGTTTTGCCTGCTAGGAAATACTGAGTTAGGGACTTCAGGACCTGCATTTAAGCCTACAGACATGCAGAAGACATATGTGTGAGAGTGGCTGTAAGTTCTGTGTCGTTTTTGGACTGAACGTCTCCCCATTACAACAACTTCTCTTTTCTCCCACCTGTAACGTCCTCAGCTGCTAAGTGCAGCGTGCAGCAGGGTAGGAGCAGCAGCTCCATGTCTATCATAAGCACTCCCTCTTCTGTTATCCAAATGAGAATGCAGTCCTTGACAGGAATGGTGAGGGACAAACACGTTGCGTCGGTAAGGGCCAGGCAGCGAAGATGTAGGGATTTTTTTCTTTACTCCCCTCTCTCCTTCCCTCTCCTTTCTTTGAGATGAGAAAATAGGCCACCGATTTAGTGAGAACCAAGGCTGACCAGGCAGCGCTGTCGGCTTTGTGTGCACTATGGCTATACGCCATTTCCCAGACCATCGGCAGCCCTCTCTTACTGTTTTCCCTGGCTTCATAAAGAGAACATTGTGTCTCTTGGAAGCTCTGGCTCGTACCCTGCCCTCTGTGTGAGAAAAGGAAATGTTCCCTCTGTTCATGACTTAGCAACGGTTGGCAAAAATGATGTCATATCCATGGTAGCAGCAAGACAAAAAGAGGGAGAGCAACGGCTTTTTTAGACAGATTTTACGCACCACACTGTTCTTTGGAGGACTGAACAAAGAAAAGGCATTGTAATGCTCCGTTTAGAGCAAAATACCAGGCTATTCTTTCATGCCGGAAAGAAATGGGGATTATTTACGACTGTGCTTAAGAGTCCCACTTAGTAACACTATAGCATGGGATATATAGGATTATTTCTCTCTAGTTTTGCATACAGCCATCTATTACAAGTACATGTGCTTGCATGCTCTCCTTTATTCTCTCTCTCTTTATTGCTACTAAGTATAAAATCATATTAAGTAAAAGAATATTACAAATTGTACATGAAGTGTTGCAGTCTATCACACAACTGCGGTATTTTACTTCCATGGTCCCTCATTCTGTGTTATTAAAATACTATGAAATTACTAAAATATTGATATTGACTTCGATGAATTGGCGGTCAATATGTGAGCTTCTCTTGGCCTGTAGTTTTGTCTTGCTATTTGTTCGGATACACTGCACAATGTAAATGCTCCTGTATAATTAATAGTTTTTGGAACAAGCCTTTACAGGAAATGTGAGTCTCTGTGTCTGTGTTTAAGACTGAAGGAGAAAGAGACGGGGAAGCTGGAAATTTAGTATGGCTTATTATAAAGTCAATGACCCTAACGTCCAGTCGAGATTTGAGCAAACAATAAATCTGTTATGAATCAAATTAAGGCCCCTCCCTAGTTTTACTGCATGTAGTGCTGTAAGATCTTCAGGGGCTAAGTATTAAATCTCTGACAGATTTATGATGAAAGCATACACATTTAATCTCCCATTCCACCTCTACTCTGTAGGTCTTTCCTTGGAGAGCAAGGGGTAACCTTTCTTGCTCATCAGCAAAATTTGGAAACTCATAAAAAGACAGGTCCCTGGATATGTGAAGTGCTCTGATGCTGAGCATCCTTCACTGACTTGGAATGCTAGGAACCTCCTAGCATAGATTCAATGTACGAGTATGAACTAATGCTCTGCATCTATAAATCCCAAACTGGAACTGAAAATAATTTTCTTTTGAATATTATGTGTCAGGTTCTCCTTCTTTCTTTGCTGTGTTTTGTTTTGTTTTGTTTTGTTTTTGCTATGCCTGTTCTCTCTTTTTGTCCCCTGTAAATTATGAACATTGCTGTCGCTGGAGATTCCGGATGCACAACATCCGGGTTATTCACAGATGTCACATGCTGTGGTTGTTTCCGTCATGGTCACTACTTTCTCGGTGACTTTGTCCAAGAATGAGAAATACTGCAAGAGATTGCAGTTGTTTTCCAGAGTCATGCTTTTGGGAATCAAACAAAATAGGATAGTGTATCTTTAAAATAAAATGCAAGAGCTGGTGGTGGGCTTCTTTGAAGAATGTAGTAATAAACTCCATTAGCTGCTCATGCAGCCTGGTTTTCCTTTGTACAGCAAGGCATAGCTTTGTTACACAGGTGACTCAAATATTTCTAAGAGCACCTTTGAGGTAGAGAAAAATTCTCTTGGATTCTGAGGTAGTTAGTGCCAGCCCGTCTGGTATAGAGCTTTCTGCCTCCACAAGCTCCTATAGCAATTTGTTTATTCTTTCTGCAAAACTGAATAAACCTCTTTGGAATAGACATTGCTGGCCCTTCTTGAATCAGATTCAATATGATTTTTACCACTGCTGCAAATTAATTTGGATCATGATTTTATTTATATTTTCTGCCAAAATGTTGATGTCATTAATCTCTACTGAAATAGCAGCTCTGGTACATGGAGGTAGGCAATCTCCCAGGTACACAAGGCACTAGGAAAGGTCTCCAGAGACCCTCAAGCATCAGCTATGAATTAAATAACACTACTTTTATGTTTGCTCTGCTTAAAAAGTGCGCTTCAAAATAAATACCAGCTTGGTATTTATTTAATAAATACCAAGTTTGGAATGGGTTTAAACTGTAGCCTCAGTGGCAATTCTAATAGCATAGTTAGTTCTGAGATATCAGAGAGAAATTGCACAGGTGGCTTCTGCATCCAAAATAAGCATTTGAAACTTGGTAGAGGGCTGAACATGATTATTTATCATAGCTGTGTTTAGAATTTTTTGCTTTTCTGAAAGGGAGTCCTTTTTTCTGGAAGTGGTGACTTTCTGGTATTTTTCCATTTTAGGTAAAATTGTTGCTATCTTTATTATAATTATTTTGTGAGTATTCTGATGGATTTATGGTAGGAGCACAAGTACATCAAGGAAAAATAAACAAAGGTTCTCAAAGTTTATTCAGTTTCCTAATTGGCTGTGTCAATAGCAGATGGGCATTCCTCCTTGTCCACATGTCCTTATGTGCCTGGAGCTCCTTCATCTTGCTGCAAATTTAGTATCAGCCAGAAAACGAAGAGAGAATGTCCTGCTATTACAACATGAATCTTTTCTGAAGGATTCTCTGATGACAAAAGATTAGGTTATTTCCCTCAGCTGACAGATAGCACCTGCTTGTCTGGGGAAGGAGCATGAGTTTTTTGCCTGTGCATTTTCAACATCTTTGAAGGAGTTCAAGACCCGGAGACATTGTGCATGAGATATGGCAAAAACTGGGATTTTTTAGTTTGAATGAGAGATGGTTGTAAAGAAAATTGGGCTGATTGTAACATTCAAATGTCTATGAATTTACTGTTTTAAAGGGAGGGAATAACCTATTTCTAAAATTGCAGAAAGAAGGTGTCCATTACACAGACTTCTAATTAATTTAACTTACAGAAAGTGTATGTTGTTCTCCTAAAAATAAAGACTTAATTTTAAAAATACTAGGCAAAGTACACCAACGTGAACACACAGGGGGTAGACCTGGGTACAGCCTTGCATATCCCATCTTATCTTCTTAAAGATAAGAGGTTCACTTTACTGGGGAGGTTGAAATAAAGACCAATTCCCTCAAAGAGTGATTGAAAAAATAAGCACCTCTTATCTTATAGCATGTACTCAGGGTTCTCAAAGTTATTGCCTCACAAAGACCATCTTTGTGTGTCTGTCTTTTCTATATGAGCCTTTTAAGTTAAGCAACATTTGACTTGACTACTGAAAGCTTGCTGGCATTTCTCTAACTTGTGTGCATATAGATGGAAATTATCTGTTTTCCTCAAAGAAACTAGGTCATGGAAGTATCCTGACCACAGAGCCCTGCATTTGCATCTGGGGCGTCTGAATCTGCCGTCCCAAGCAAGCCCTGTTCTGTCATCTGTGACTTCAGTGGATCTAGGTGTAATGACAAAACCTGCAGCTGTGGCACTGTGTATTTATTCATTGATTCATTTATCCTCAAGGGCATGCCTGTCCTGGACCCCATTCAATGATGAAAAAAATCTGTAGTAAAAGAAACAAATTTAGCTTTTACCACATGTATACAGGTGCTGTTGAGCACTATCAATCTGGTGTCTACATACTATTTTCCTGAGATATTCAATCTTGCTATCTGACCTCTGTTAGACTTCATAAGTCTCAGCTCCATACTACTGCATTGTTGAACTCTGCTTGTGAACTTTTGTGTCCTCCCACACAGACCTTGATATCTTTTCTTACCTCCTCTCTGTCCCTGTGTACCCAGGGACACCTGCCTTCCTTTTTATATTTCCACTCCTTGCCATCGAATACAGCACCACATCTGATGCTTTTTGTCTTGTTCTTCCTTCTGGTCTTCTCTTCTATGATGTCCATTCCTTTTCTGATACTGTGATAAATCCCTTGCTTTATTAACATTCAAATGCTATGGTATGCTACTTCAAAAATATTTTTTGATAATTTAGTGTGCTAGAATCCGTCAGGGTACATACTATACTTACTGTCCTCAGGACAATAATGGTTTTCTCATTCCAGATTTGTTGCAGAAGTTCTCAACAGTATAACAAAATACCATGTTACTAGCATGAAATTGCATGCTAGCATGAATGTCAGCAATTTGTTCTTGGCATGCTTTTCTTTATAGCTCTCATATAAATCTTCTGAGCAATGCTGCTGGTGGTTAACCAACCATCTTGGCATGCATGTTGTCACCTTCACCAGAGAAGCCAAGAAAGACAATGCTTAAGGAGAGTACACCACATGTTACTTCTAGTGGTCCCTGAAGCTTTAAATTCAAGAGAAAGGAAGCCAACCTACGTTCCAGTCTCATGGAGTTTTGTACTTACCTAGAGCATTAACTTGCATTCAACTCTGAATTAATATTTTAAAAGGAGATCTATGGTATTCTTTCTTCAGGTGTATATCATTTCACTTATTGTTACACTGCTTAGTTTGCCTTCATAGTGGCATGTCTTTAAATGCTTTTGGTAATTTTTTCATTTGTTTGCTTGATGGAACCAAGGCTCCACACATTGCCAAGCATATCAAAATGCCATCGCTTGTAGTTCTGAGTTTAGTTAATCCTGCCGCTAAGTAATTTGTTTCCTTGTGATTTGCTTGCTGTGTCCAAGACCTTTCAGTTATTTTTCAGAAAGTTCCCAAAATTAACAGAATTCCCTCATTTCCAGAACATACTAACACCCAATGCTTAACGCTTGCAATTTCAGTATTGGATGAAGTATTTATTTGAAACAATGTATTACCACTGCATTTTGTATTGCTGTGATAGCCTTCCCAAATCAAGCTGGCATTTCAAAAGTGAGCTTGCCAGCATCTTTGGCACTCTGTTGGCCTGGCACCTGATGTCTGTACCACTAAGCACTTGATACCTTGGCTGCACTTTCAGTATCTATCAAATATCTGGACCAGTGGTATCAAAACAACAAAATTAATTCTTTGTGGCAGCAACTCCAAGAAGAGGAAAAGTAGCATTTCATGAAATCATCTAATTACAAGTATTGTTAAAACATCTGTGGTTCCTGCTATTGAAATCAGGTATAGAATCTAGGTATAGCACAAAGCCTTACATTGTTTATGAGAAATCATGTGAGCTTAAATAAAAGCCCATAAAAAGCCTAATTTTTATTTGTGTTAGTCAGCAGTACACTATGACATTAAAATGAGCAGATGTATAACTGCTCAAAGGAGCAGTACTAGTTCCTGCCTTAATGCGGTTATTAGGTGGCTTCTCAAAGAAAAAGAAATTGCTCTAGGAGACAGAGGTTGCTATTTTTAAGAAGTAAATGTTTCAGCCTTGGCATTCAGAGACTCAGCTCTGTGGTAAGCCAAATTCTATAAATTCAGTATCTGGAATGAGAGAAAAGCTCAAGGAGTGTTGCCAGGTGTGTTCAGCTGGCATGGCTCTGAAGTCCTTGGGTAAGTGTGATACCACATGAGCACATATTCTGTTGTATTGTATCCAGAAATGAAAAACTATTGCAAGTATTGCCTAGATTGCTGCTGAGACTCTCAGCCAGCACTAGACAACTGTCAGTCTGGTTTTGTACCTATTATTGTTCAGTCCAAGTTATTCTAGAATCAGTAGTTAAAATGTTAATTAATATACATTTGTGCTGTTATAAGGTGTATTTTAGGTGAAGTTCCTCCTGAGCTATCTGGTTGATGCTATTTAGTTATAGTAAGAAATATTTGGCTGAGTAAAGTGATTAATTTTAGATAAAGGTGAAAACTCTATTTCTTGAACAGGTAGATACGTTACACTTCAAGATCCTCTGTGGTTCTCCATTTTTACACACATGGCTGCAATATTATTGCTGCTAGCCATTCACTCAGTGTAGAAGAGATTTATTTTTTTCTTGTCACAATTCCTGTGTGCTCAGCGTTTTTCTGTCTTCACCAGTTATTAAGTGCAGGTTGTGTGTACATACTGTGTACTTCTGTATTTGTATTCCTCACATGATAGTAGGCAGTAGTGCTTGGCAGCGGAATGGCTTTACTGTCCTGCAATACAATACGCCGCTATCAGTTTTAACAAGTGTCAGCTAATATTGATTATTCCTGGGGTGGGGTGAATAGGGTAGGGAGTTCCTGCAGTAGATGTGAATACTTGCACATACTTCACAGTGATCTGTAGAAATTCAGCGAGCTGGAGCCATGCCTACATTAAGGATTAGCTTTTTGTCCCATAAAGTTTTGGTCTTTGTGATTTTCCTCCAGGGATTGTTAACATATTCTGTTATCTCTCTACTGTAATGTATGCAGAATTGTGTATTTGAACATGTTTCTTGTGACTCCATTTGTTGGAGACAGGCAAAAAGAAGGAAAGTTTCATGGAACGAAAATGTTTGACTATAAGAAGAGACTGTTATTTCATTTCAAGGTACCATTATTTCCCTTTATGAATGCAGTCCCATCTGTAAGGTATGACATGAGTAAAAATATACTACATATATGATATAAAGATGTTGCTATAGCTTTATCTATAATCAATCAGTGGATAACACTCTGTTTACAAAGTAAAATAAGAGTCGGATTAAAATTAGAGACTGGAAATATCTGTTTTGTTTTGTTTGTTTTTGTTTTTTTTCATTTGTTTTGTCAAAAGCAAAGGATTAGCTAAACAATGGATCAGTACAGCAACTCTATATTTTTGATTTGTTGAATCCTTATATGACTCTCTGTTAGTAAACATGAGTGCACACAAAAGAAGCTAGAAGCACATTGGCCATCTTAGGTTCTTCACTTTATTTGTATGCTTACGAATCTATATCTAGGATTCATCAAAAAAGAAATTTTTTTTTATTATGCTATGTAAGCTTCATAAGTATTGTTCATAAGTGTTTTGCTTAGAAAAAAAATATTTGGAATATTTGGAGTATTTGTAACATATTATGGAATATATTTGGAATATTTGTAGCATATTATGCCACATAAGCTTCATAAATGTAGTTCAGACAAGTTCAGGCAAAAACTAGACTCTAGCTACATTGCCATAATGATTTTAAAGCACGTAATTTTTACGTATTTTTTCCTAATTCTCTCTCTCCACGTAGCCATCAGAAAGAATTCTGCCCAAAATGTCAGGTTTGGTGTAATTCATATCTGACTTGTGGCTGAACACAAATTGCTGCTTTCTTTCTCACAGTTGCTGCATTTTGAAGTAGCAGTAGGGTAAATACCTACTTTTTTTTTGCCTCACACTTTACAGAAGTAGAGATCTGTATTCTCTTATCCCAGGTGTTGGCTTATTTCTACCTATTAATAGGTAATAGGAAATAATATCTTTTTCCAGATATAATTTCTACCTATGTACTTGTATGACTTCCATCATTGCTCTTGAAATGCACTTATGAAGAAGAGAATTATTAATATGGCTTTACTGACAGGGGATTGAAGCACCAAATCTTTGGCTTGCTCAAGGTCGTATAGGAAGCTGATAACTGAAGAGTTGTCCCAGGGAGTATTTTTTGTAATTCCCAAATCTGAAATCACCATTTTATGGCCCCTGAATTATTCATTTCCCATTGGAAATAATTACCACAGAGAACTTACACATTTCCAAGGATGCTACCAGGTAGAATACAAGCCTATCATAGTAGTGCTTTTATCAGGCTTATATATGTCTTTCTTCAAAACCAGCTAACCCTGTTACAAGTCTTAAATTTATGTACATATTATGCAGTGGGCTTTCTTATTTCCATGTATTGTATGTGAAGTATACACACAAAAAAGAAATAATGAATACATATATCTCATCAAAGAGAGATAAGCACAAGCAGACTTAAAAACAAAAAGGCTGAGTGGGAAATTACAGTTTTTCAACAGCAGCAGCCCAAACAAACAGGATTCCATGCAAAATTTATCCTTCTTCTCTAACACTAACATTGCAAACTCTTTTCTAAAGTGTCTTGATAGTAACAGATGAAAATGTAGTTCTGTTACAGAGTAAGCAACTATTTTACCACACAAACTACTAGTGCATGTTTCTCTGTTAAAGGAGGTGACATTGAGTGTGAAATATACATGTTCCAAGTTTTCTGTTCTACTGTTTTTTTTCCTTATAATTTATAGTACATTCGGCTTGATTTTAGGAAATGTTTGAGGGATAACAAAATTATTTATTATGTATAACACATTCAATGCCCTCTATTCCTGTCTCCTAATGCAAGTACAAGTGGGAAACTCCAACATGGATAATTACTTAAGTGCATGTGGTGAGCTGTAAAGATGCCCTGTGTTCCAAGCAAAGAAGTGTTGCACATCAGCACAACACAGAGCATGACAAGAATAAAAAGAGAGTGAGTTCATGACTATGCAACTAAATATTAAAATTTCAGGATTGAAAATTAATGCCATAGCAAAGATTGTGGCCAGAAGAGAATGCATGGGCTTGCATATATGAAATTCAAAGGATATTTGAAAGATTAGAGGACAAAAATCTCTCCGGAAAAGTAAAGCCAAGTCATGTCATAGGTCTTTCTGGCCTTCAGGAATGTTATTGTGAACAATGAATTTGTTATGTTAATTAAATTATAATTATTCAAAGCATGACATTTAGAAACACCTTGTTAGTGTATTTGTTAGAAAGAATATGTGAAAATAACAATTCTCTTGTAGAGCATTTTTTAGCCACCCATATGTCTGTATGCCTGAATGAGGCTATAAATTTTGGAAGGTGTATACCTCTGTTCTGACCTGTAGAAAAAAAGTATCATGAACTCCTAGGGGATCACTTCATCTCATTTGCCATTGTAGAATGGGAACACAAGTGTTAGCTTTGTCTCAGTGCGCTGTTCTGTACCAGTAGTTGTGACAGCAGCAAGCCATTCAAAACCAATTGTAATTGTGTGCCTGGTGACTGTACTGGCTTCCTGAACTCTTAGTACCTTTAGCTAAGTAGTTGATCCTAAAGCTTGCTGATGGTGGCTGACCATTTCATCAGACTTCTTTGTCCATGTGGCATAATAATTCAGTGGAAGTTAGCAACATGGATAAAACATGGTAACATTTGAAGAATTTCAGGGTTGTGTTTTGTTCTGTGAGTTGCAATGCATCACCTGACTTGTGAGAAGTGCCCTGTATGTGCTTTTAGTCCAGAGCAATGAAGACACTTTTGTTAATTTTGCTTAACCTTTTAAGTGTGTGCTGAGATTGGATGGGCTCGAAGTTACCGCAGCTCAGCTGTCACAGCCGACATTAGCGTGTCTAGGTGTACTAACTTCATGATATGTATGAAGCCTTCTACTGACTTGTTGGCCTAATACAGTGAAGGACATTTTACAGTGCCAAGTTGTAAGTAGATATGGAAATATAACAGGTTGGGAAACTGGATAATATTTCATTTCATGGAAATCTATGCAGGTGCTCATGTCATGATACATGTTGTTCTGTTTGCCAGCTCAGGAAATCTGGTTTAAAACTGAAAGAGGTGTAACATGTGAGGATGACCAGGAGAATGAGAGAGAAGCCGGAAGAGTTTGGTCTCTTTAACCTGGAAAAATGAAGATTTGAGCAGGGATGTAAGCACTGTCTAGAACAGTTGCAGAGACAATGAATATTAGAGCATAAGAAGAGCTAAAAAGCTGTGTTCACATAAAACCAAATGGGTATAAACTGTCTGAAGATCAGTTTAGGATGGAGAACATAACTTTTCTAACCCCTGAAAGTTGCTGTTCTAGAGCAAGTTTTGTAGATGTTAACAGTCTTTAACACTGTTACGATAAAGCATGATAAATTTAGGATAGGAATGTAAGAAGTAGCTGCCCATAAAAGTAAATATGCATACTTGGTGACATGGTACGTTAGGAAGTATCTTTCTGTGACATGGTTTAACCTCTATTTTTATTTATATTTATTTGTTCTAGTTAGTTTTTTTGTTTTTGTTTTGTTTTGTTTTGTTTTCCCTTGAAGTCAAAACATACAGTGAGAAGATATAAGAATATATGGAAGCCAATCCTGAGATCTGGGAATTCTGTGTTAGAAGAGGCACAGCAATAGGTTGTCCTGTATGTTTGGGTTTTACTGGAGGTTATTTTTAAAGCTTTTTTTCATTGTTGATGAATAAGGTTCCTCCTTTAAATAAATATATATATCTCTCAACACATTAAGAAAACATAAAATTCAATGAAAATATGTGATATAAATAAAATATTAGTAGGCTGGTAGCAATTGAATACAATATCCCACCAAATGTATACAATATCCCACCAGGCTAATATATCTAATGATGTATTCTCTATTAAAAATAGTAGTGAAGATGGGAAAAAGCAAAAACATTTGTATCTAACTATTCAGAATTTGAGAAAAATTTGTTCCAAGATCTGCAATTTGTGCTTTAAGTTCATTTTTAGATAGCAGTTCTTAAGAGTTAGTGTGCCCCAGAAGTCCAATTTTTTTTGTACTGGTAAATATCGTAGTATTCTTGTAAATTTAACCTTTTTCAATTGCTGTATAGACAAATAAACTTGTTTTCCAACATAAATGTTCAAATGACAAAAATTTTATTCTCAAATCACTGCTTCAATACAACTATGCTATTTGTTATTGGGGAGAATCAAACTATTGCATATATTTAGTTCGTGCTGTAAAACTACTAGATCAAAATTCTGCTGTCATTTACACTCATGCAACTCCACAGAATTAGTAACTAAGCAGGGTAATATTTAGAGTGGCGCTGAGGGACTTTGTTGCATAAATCCCATTAATGTTAATTCCTAGGCGCCGTCCTGAAAATGTACCCTTAAGTGTGTGGAAGACCAGTGATTCTAATAAAAACTTATAAGCCAATTTCATTTTTAAGGAGAGGTCTAACACAGTGCAAATATAAAGTTATTAAATATTAATGCTTTAAGAAATCAGTTTCAGGCTTTTCATCTAAAAAGTAATTGTTGCAAATACATCTTCCATGGATTTAGGAACACTCTCTACCAATTATTTGAGGGGGTGGGGGTGGGTGTTAATTTTTATTTACCTAAGCTTATGTTTTCTGTTGATTTAACTTATCTGTCATACTTCTTACCTTAGCTTTTTTCTTACTTCATTACTTTTGAAAATGTAGAGAAAAATCTTCAAAAAATGCCATCTCTAATTTATTTGTTCATCTTAAGCTATATCAATAATAAATCTTTGTGAATATTATAGCAATTTTATTTTATTTTATTTTATTTCCAAGTTAAACACTTGGATAGAACACAAATTTTTTTTTGGAAAATGGATGGAGTGTCAGAATTTATTCTCTTTTTTGCAATTTTAGTCAAGCTGTAATTATTTATTATGTGTCAGGGCATGGTAATCCAACAGATATGTAGCAGTAAGATGATGCAGAGCTTAGCTAAGGAGACCTGACTGACACACAGTCATTGTACATTTGCTGAAAAAAAGCAGGTGCTACTGATTTCTGTTGAGAAATTCCAAGAGGGAAACTGTGAGTAAATGATACTGCACAACAAAAAGAGATTCTAAATTCAGCTTGCAGCTGCAGGAGTATAATTGCTTTGAAGTTTTGAAATTGCAGGTAAAAAGGTTTTTAAAAGAGAAACAGAACCGTAAGGTTTATTCCAACAGGGTAAATATGGCGTTGCAGTTTATCCTAAATGAGCCTTATTGATATTAAATCTGATTCAGCCCTAGCATGTGCCACCTTAAAAATGGGACGAAATCTGTTTGGTCATGCCTTAAGATCTGATGCGCACTTTAACCTTAATAGTACTTGGAAACTAGGAGTTTAGCAATAGCTGAACAAATATGTGACTCCTGGGTATCAGAACCTCCTGCTGGCCTAAACCCCAAAACACTCCGAGAAAGGGGAGTAATCCCACACCAGACCTCAGCCAGCGCCAGTAGGAGCAGCCGCCCACCCGCCTGCACCATGGTGTCCTCACAGCATCTCCTGCAGCATCCCCCCGCAGCATCTCACCACTGCTGCTGCAGTGCTTCCCAGAGGGACTGCCGCTCCTGGGGAGAGCTTCATTTCAGAAGTGGGTTTTGAGGGGGTGGCTGCTGGCGCTTCTTCTTCCCTCACTTAAGCCAGTACAATCTCTACATTCAAGAAGCCTTTGGGAGAAAGGAGGCTGTGTTTCTCCATACCACAGGCTGTGTCTTGAGGCTGACACTACTGTCAGAAGTGGCTTGACAAGCCTGTAAATAAGACTTCCTGGCACATTGGGTCTCCTGCCAAGACTTTCCAGCCACCCAAGCATGTTGAATCTGTTTCCTGAACAGAGAGATTCCCAAGAAGATTAGCCGGATTCTGTTAGACAAGTGCTGTAATACATTTCTACTATTGTTCTGCTTCATTTTGTAAAGCAAACTTTGTTTACAAGTTTTCTGATGTCCTCCATTTATTAAAACAGCAAGAATATTTGTCTTCTTCTGTTTGGGATGTGACAAAGGAATGATATCAGTTGTCACAGCCTGAGGCTCTTGCTGCACAGCTTTGCTTGAAAGGAACCGGCTGAGAAGCTTTGCAGACTTGTGATGCTGGTATACAACAGGTTTTAGAGAACAGTTTTGAAGAGACAGAAGGAAGCTAATGTGCTAAAATGATTCAGGAAGGAGAAACCAGAAAACTCAAGTTACTGAAGGCCTGTCGTTTTGCTCTCAGACTCAGATAGCTCAGAAGAGCTAGAGATGGATAATGTTAAAAATTTGTTTTTAACCTGAAAGTGAATTGTGGAAAATATGTGTTTTCAAACTAATCTTTATAATTGTTACAGTATGGTTGGAAATGGAATAATATGTAAATAGCAGGCTTCTAAAAGCCATTTATCACAGTTTAGTAAGGCATGAGATCTTAATGTACTAGAAGAGCACAAAATACAAGGCATGATTTCTGGTTATGTAAAAGATCTCAAATGTCATTGTAAATGAGCAATCATGATTAAGCTGCTAGATTATAACAGAAATATGAGGTATAAGAGAAATACATTCTTGGTTGTATTTAACTTTATGAAACAAACAGTTACAGAAGAAATAAAGATTGAGTAGCTGTAAATAATACAAAGAAAACATCAGTGATACAGAGCAATCTGGCTAAGTTGATAAATTAAGAAAACAGAAAAAATGAGCATTTCATTAGGGCAATATGTGTGGGAAAAGGAACATGAATCATATTTACAGAACAAAAGAATTCATTCCTCAGAAGCATTTAGTCTGAAAAAGACTCAGCAGGTCATGGTAAATAATCATTCTGATATTGACCTCAGTGCAGTGCTATAGCATATAGAGCTAAAGTGATCCTATATAACCAGGTGAATATCACGTAAGGAAAAAAATGCTATTACACCCATTTTTGGCAGGGTTGTGAGAGCTTCTGCAGTTCTGAATTCCGTGCTTAAAGGATTTGAATACATTAAAGAGTTAGCTAAAGGGTCCCGTAAATCACAACAGAGGAGAAAGCAGATGTCACAGGAAAATAGTTCCTTGGTGTACAAAGAAGTAAGTAGCCTGATCTTCTTAGTTTAATAATGAAAATCTTAAAGCAAAGCTTAATCGGAACTGTTGCATCTCTGGGAGACAAGTTTGATAATAGCATTTTTTCACTCTATCAGACTGAGGTGCTGAAGACAAGCAAATGAAGACAAGCCAGGCAGTTAAATATTGAATCAAGTTATCAAGGATTGTGATGGGTTCTTCATCACAGGCATCTTTAAACTAAAAGGTAGATGTTTTCCTAAAAGAACTTGGCTTGAGAATGATCTGGTTGAGGAAAGTTTTTCAGAAGGTATAAAAAGCAATGAGTACATAGAGGTTCCTTCTCGTTTTCAAATATATCAACATGTTAAACATAATAATCACCAATTTAAGTATTGCATATTACAAGCATCATGAGATACTTCATAGGCTTTCTACAAGAAGTGTATTTATATACTTGCTACGTACAAATATTCAAAGTTTGCAGGTTGTTAAAAATAAAGAGTTGCGTTTTTCATAATCTCCTGCATGTTTTGTCTCCTGAAATATTCCAAGTTAGTAGTGATACACCAAATACTGTCCACCAAAAAAATCTTCATATTGTCCAATAAAAAGCTTTTCTTAGCCTTTAGACCTGAAACAAACAGTTACTACTACTCTTCATGAATATATTCTTGAATATTATATATTATGGGCAAAGTAGAATCTTCATCATCTTCTGTTAAAATAGAATTTTTCTCCAGATCATTTGGTAGCATGAGGCAGACCCCGTAATTTTGGAAGATTATGCACAATGTTCTGAAATGCTTTTTCTGATTTTTTTTTCTTTGAAAAATAGTGTGTATTTTCTATTCTTACTCTCTAGTTGAACATGGAGAGGTGAAATGACTTGCCCCATAAAGTAAGGCTACCCTGATTCCCAAGGCAGTTTCATATCCACAGCAGCGTCCCAGTACCCTGATTCCAAAGAATTAGAATTCTTGCTGTTTTTGTAGAAAGTCACATCCTTCAGAGGAGTCACGCATTTACATATTTTCAGTCAGCATATTTCATTTAAGAGGAAATATTCATATGAAACTTGTATACACATTCGATAGGTTGAAAAAAGGCATACTATTTTATTTAATATGTGGCAGAAAATTATTGACAAGATTAACCAGTGAAACTCCACTTTGTTTTCCTTTCCTTTTCTTTTTCCATTAAAGTGAGGAAAAAGGAGAGGAGAGGGGAGGGAAGGGAAGGGAAGGGANGGAAGGGAAGGAATATACAAGCCAGTTCAAGAAATGAGCGTAATTGGTGGAAACTGCAGGAAGAAATGTTTCTGAATTGGTCAAGCATTCATCCCTGCATGCTTCTGAATTATGTAGTAGTTTAGCTCATGGGAATAAATCTCCTTCTGTGTACAAGGAAAATCACATGGTCACTGTATCTTATTTTGTCAACACTGTTAGATATAGTCACATTTATTTCTTGTTTGATGTGTTCTCCTCCTGTCCCTTTACTAGCCATTTTAGTTTCTTCAAGTCATTGCCAAAATACTAGTCATAGACAGGACTGCTCATATAATCCTCCAACTTTCCATGTAGGACTGTTGGAAGATGCTGGCAATCATTCACTGTGCTTTTATCCTTCTGTAAAGTAAACCACACAATTTGTGGAAATAGTACTTACATGCCAAAGACTCGTTATTGATCCCACTCAGTGCTTGCTACCTTTGTCACAAGTAGTAGTCATGCAGACTAAAACAGCACTTCTGAAGCACTTCCTCACTCTTTACAACCCACAAAGTAGTACTTGCACAAAAGCAAAACCACAGCCTGTTAATCTTTTTTCTCTTTAGTATATTCTTACTTGACAGGAATAAGTTTATCAAGGCTTCTCTGAACTTTCTTGGCTTCAGTGAAATACTAGTTTAGTCTATCCAGATGTTAATTTCTGAATACTCTATAGTTACCTATTTTAAAGTGGACTTTAGATGTAGCCAACTTTGGTTAGTAACATCTTAGAAAAACTTAGAAATGTCCCAAGGCAAAAGTGTATTTATACTACTTGAGAAGAAAAGCAAGCAGATTTTTTTTTTTTCTTGGAAAGGATTTTACATTATTACATGATGTAGAACAGCTACCACCTTGCATTTTTCCTGGACACTTCGGTTGAGATATCTGCCATAACAAAACATTATTTTTTTTATGAAAGCCTTTGATTCATAGTAATATTTATATGCGAAGTAGAGTGTGATAAATGGTTGAGGAAAATAATTCAAAACTAAGCATCCTATAATTAGCATCTTAACTATTCTGAGGTCTGGGCTACAGTCTCAAGCTAGTGGCAAACTTTGGCATTTCTTGATTTAAGGAAAAGGATAGCTTTTCAGAAGTGTTGTTTATAGAATCTCTCCCTTTCTACAACCACCCCAAAGCTTGGGCCATGCTTGTGTTGTCATTGAAATTCCCCTTTTCTGACTTTTTTCCTCACCGTTTCTCCTTTTGATCATTGTAACTAGCGCATAAGCAATATCTCTTCACTTGATATCCTCCAAATAAAGCATGTAATTTTGTTTCCTTCTGATCCAGTCTATTCATTCCTCTATTCTCTGTCATGAGAAATTTACTATTTTCAGAGGAATGTGGTCAGCTGGATGGGTATTGCACAGGAAAGTAGCCCTTTCCCATTTGTCCACAAAAGTCAGTTTGAACGTTGAAAGCTCTGCTTCTTTACTCACTGCTGTGCGTAGCCTAGTAGTCATTGCTGGAGAAGGCATACTGTCCTGCTTTGTCCTGAATAGTTAGGAAAGACACTCCTAACGTGTCCTAAAGAGGATGAAAACATTGATATGAGAAACTACAGACAAGGCTTGTTCCAGCCTGTATAAACTTATACCGTATAATAAATTAAATTTGATTGTATATTTTTAAATACAGTTTTTATTTCTGTCTATTAATCTGTGTGAGTCTTAAAGAAATGACCTATACATTCATACTGACCAGGTTCTAGTGCGTTTAACTGTTTGGCTTGCTGTTTCAGATATGAGACTGTAATTGTGGTGCTGGCAATGGAACCAGGGTGTTTTAGTGGATCCTGTTGGAGCTTATGTAACTATCCATATCCTTGTAGATAACATTTTGGTTTGAACAGTAACAAAAAATGAAAAAAAAAAAAAAGGAGAGAACAAACAGAAAACAAACTTTGCAAGCTCTCTACAATGGAAAACTGTTTTTCAGTTTGAAAATGACAGACATTCCGTTACAGTTATTGTCCCTAGCTGGTATTTAATTAAAGTGTATTTGCGATTTAAATTAAAATGCCCACTCAATTTAAAGGTCATTGCAAATTGAGGGTTTTATTGATAATAGCCTACTGAAATATGTTTCAAAGTAACTGTTACTGGTGTGACTTAAAGAAGAAAAGAATGGCGTGTGCTGAATCTACCATTTGGATATGTAGGTCTGGACCCCTCTCTAGGCTTCAGAGGGATGTAAGTGTATGGAAGCTTTAGACTGAATAGTGCCACATATCACAAAAGAGCCTTTTTCTGTAAGAAAATTCTTAGCAGGTGGGCAGGTTTCTACTTACAACTTTTCTGTAAAAGCCAAGTGGATTGTTAAAGCATGCTAAATGCCTGTAGAGTGTCCAGCGTAAGACCCCTGCTTTCCAGTGTTCCTGATAGACTAGTGTAAGTTCCTTGGTATCTCTGTGGCTTAGTATACACAAAAGCAATTATTTTACTGCAATTGCAAATCCTACACAGGCTGATCTTTATAAAAGAAATCAGACCTGCCCTTTACAGGGAGAGTTTTGTACAGAGCAGGATAGCTTTCTCTCCCTACTCATCAGTTCTTGGTCTTTTCTGTTCTCCAAAGGGAAACCCAGACTGTGCTAACTACTGAGTGAAACGTTATCAGTGGAGTTGCTACTAATTATGAAATGCTCTAGACTATCAATTCTGAATTGTCTGGTTTCTGGGAGATCCTTGCTTGCTTCCATTTCACCTTGTCAGGGTGGAATTTTCAAACCTTTCTACAGGGGTAAGGTCTGTGGCCACCACTGACTGTTAATAGGAATTGCATATCTGGCACCTGAAGACACTTTATGAACTCATTCTCTAAATCGTTCTCAGAAGAGGCTTCCACCATTCCCCTGAGAAGTACAGCAATTTAAGTGTCTCCAGGAGGACAGACTAGGAATTCTAGACCTTATTCAAATGCATGTTTAATTCTGCAATATCTAGCTGGTAACAGAAAGGAGAGAAAGAAATGGGAAAGAAATGAAATCAAAGCTTGCAGCTAGCTGCTTACAAATATCAGAGCAAGCAAAAACTGTCACTGGCTGCCAGATGCTACTGTTTATCAGGGCTCCAGGCCAACGAAAAGGGAGCACTATGAGAATTTGGTTAATAAAGTTATGTTTGATCTATGACAAAAACCCTGTAATAAACCTTTGTAGAACTGTTTCTCAGTAGTTCATCTGAAGTTAGTACCATATACAACACCTTCCAAAAGTTACTTAGAAGTAGCTCCACTGAGACTCGCACTGCTAAACAATGTGTTAAAATACATGCACACAAAAGGTAAGATCTAGGCTAGTAATTCTAATTTTATTTTACATGTATTCAGAAATGCCTAACTCCCAAATATTTTTTGTTAGGTTTACTTCTGCTCTGAAAAAATAGTAGAATACAGATGCAATTCATTCAGACAAGATCTTGTTGCTTAGGTTTCTATTTGAGTTGCAAAAAAATATTTTCTGCAGTTTCTTTGAAAAGTCATGAATTGGCCAAAGTTCAGTTGAAAGGTTTGCAAGCCTTATGAGACCTCTCATTGAACTTGATATCAGATATAAAAAATAAAATGAGGTGAAGTTCTCTTTGCATTGAGGTTTCCTTGGATACATTTCCTCAGTACTTCTACACAGTACATTTTACAGAGTTCTACAGAGAAACAGGGATTTCTGAGTCTTCCTCTTAAGTCTCAGATTTTCATTGCAGAAGCAGTGAAATTCGTAGAGTACACTAGAAGAAGAGAAGAGACCAAGTCTTGATTAGTCAGGTTGGAAAAAAACATAAATTTTGAGTCCTGGAGGTTTGCCATTGTCCAGAGGTCCAGTGAAAATGAGAAAGGTGTTAGTTTTCTGCTTATCTGAATATATTTTGTGACATTTTTGTTTTGGTCAAGTGATAAAGAGGAACATTGGTTTCAGGAATATAAGCGGAAGGTCTACAATGTGGCTAAAATTTCTTGGTTTCTTAGCACTGGCAGATGTAATGAGGTCTTTCAAAGGTCTTTTTGTATGCTAGGTGATGTCCTAGACATACTCATCAATAGAGCAAATTGCTCTTTGCACTTCTGCTTTCAGTTGCAACAAGGATTTTAATATGTGCGTTCTGTGACACTGCTGGCTCTCCATCTGCCCAAGGAGCTGGAGAAGGCAGCTAACACAGCTATTAGTTCATCACTGCATAATGAGGTATGTTTATGAATCACAAAGCTGCCAGTTCCCTCAATATGCAGCTCATGTGCTGTGCCAGGTGCAGAATTACTGATATAGTTGCCTCATTCCAAAGTTTGTGTTACGATTCATTCACATGGAGACACTAAGGAGTTTGTAGCCCATATGATACTGAACTATGGACCAAAAATGTGGAGTTTGTGCAGCATCCCATATACTATGATTGCACTGTGAAAAATGAATGAAACGGTGGCACTGCAATGCCACATTTGTTGTGTTTATGAGTACTACTACATATACTTTGTCTGCAACTAAAAATAAGATTTTTCTCTATCAACCCTGAGTATTCAATAGCTGGCATATAATATGAAAATAAAGCCTAGTTAGATTCTCTCCTTGCTTATTGTTGCTGCTCTTATAAACTTCCTGAGAGTCCTTGGGGTTCAAGCATGTTCTTCCTAGCCTGTTACAAGCAAGAAGGTTTTTCCAGCCAATTCAAGGCAATGGAACATAAGTATTTTTCTCAAACATTTGTATCACCTCCCCTCAGGCTGGCCCATGTTGCTTAAATTAAAGCTTTAAATCACATTTAATAAAAGTACATATAGCTTTGTGTCAGTGAAATACCTGTGTTTGGGAGCCAGGAAATGTTGAATTATCCCTGAGTTAGGGTCTGAAAAATCTTTATGGCCCTTGTAATGGATACCTTGGTGTCTTTCAGATTATTTAGTTATTAAAGAAGACCTAAAGGTTAAAATAAAACCCCCAAAACTTAAAAACAAAGATTTGTAATAATGGAACAAGGTCCTGGAAAATCACTACAATAAAATTAAACAAATTACTGCAATTATGATTAGTAGTGAAAAACTCTTCATCAGCTTTACCATTTCAGGTCATTTTCTTTCTCCTTCTTCCTAAATTAAGGAATTATCTCCTTTTCTTAAGTAAAGATTTATGTCTACATTCTTTCTATGGTGTAAATTTTCAGCTCTTTCTTTTCTCCCTAATTCCCTAGAGGAATGATGATTGGCAGAGTGCAAAGCAAAACAGCCATTTTTCCATGCTGCCCAAACGGTGAAATGACTATACCTTGCTGCATTTTTATTTGAAAAGGCTTCTTTTCTTGTTTCATCCCATTTACTTCTTGCCCCTTCCTTAAGATTCCTTTTATAGACTTTTCTGATCCTCATCTTTCTGCCTATGAAAATGCTCTGTCACATTTACACATCATACTGCAAGAAAAATGAAATTCTTAGTCCTACAGAATTCATACGTACTGTTTTTTTTTTTTTTTTTTTTTTTGTTGGTGCCGAAAAGAGTTTCTA
>VXAL01009103.1:0-10216 GCA_013399475.1 Chauna torquata
AGGGCAGTGTTGCCATGGCGACCGCCGCCCCCCCTTCCCACTGTGGCCGGCGGCCGCCGTCGGGGCTCCATGGGGAGCGGCACCGACGGGGGGGCACTGCCCGCGGGGACACCGGCACTCGGACCGGCTGGTCCCATCCCATCCCGTCCTGTCCCTTCCCGTCCTTTCCCATCCTTTCTTCTCCCATCCTGTCCTGTCCCATCCTGTCCTGTCCCATCCTGTCCTGTCCCAGCCTGTCCCATCCCATCCCCTTCCATCCTGTCCTGTGCTGTCCTGTCATGTCCCATCCTATCCATCCCACCATATCCCTTCCCATCCATCCCATCTGTCTCACCCTGTCCTGTTCCATCCCACCCCACCCCACCATGTCCCATCCTATCCCGTCCATCCTGCCCCAGCAATCCCACCCTGTCCCATCCCGTCCCGGTGCAGCCGTGTGCCCGCACACAGCCCTGGCCAGGCCCCATGCACGGCAGCAGCCCCCGGCACGCGGCCTCGTCCCTGTTCCTGACCTCAGGGACCCCTGGCACAGGGTGACAATGGGGGGAAGTCGGTGACACCGAGCAGGGGGACAGGCAGGAAACCGTTTGGTTTGCGGAAAACGGGAGGGGACACGGGGGATGGGACGAGGCAGCATCCTGGCGCGGCTGCGATGGTGAAAGCGGGGCACAGCCGCCGTGCTGCGGCGAGGGGCATGCGCTGCCCACTGGCACCTGGGCTCGGGGGGCTCGGGGGAGCCCGGGCCAGCGATGGCAGCAGGGACCCCAATTGGCACCCCCTGTCCAGGCCCGCCGCGCTGTTCCCCGGGGTGGCACCCATCCGGAGGAGTCACCGGGAGCAGCTCTGGGGCGGGGGTCCCCGCCATTGGTGCGCGGGGGAGAGCTCCTGGGGGGGGGCCAGGCCATGGCAGGGGATGCTCAGGGAGGAACCAAGGCAGGGACGGGGCGGTGTGGGGACGATCAGGTGTGGGGACCAGCGAGGGGCTTTGGGGACAGCTGTGTCCCTGCACCCAGCCTGTCCCCTCCGACTGGAACCCCGTCCCTTGCCCTGCTCCCAGCTGGGATCCAGGGGCAGCTGCTGGGCAGGGAGCAAGGACCTGCCCGGTCCCGCGCTGTACATACGGAGAGAGAGATGTATATTTATTTATTATATGTATATTGGCGTTTTATATGCCTTTATGTCCCACCAGCAGACCTGCATCACGATCAGCCACTGAGGGATCAGGAGGAGGCCACTGCTGCTGCCCACATTTGTGAGTGCTCTGTGCTGCTGGCCGTGCATAAATATTATATATACGTGCGTGTATAACACACATGCAGACAGCACACGCACACACCATAAATACAAACCTGTGCCTGTGTGCAGCGGGCTCATGCACGGCGCGTCCATCGCCCAGCAGGTGCTCGCTGCTGGCTGCCCCGCGGGCTGGGAGCTGCCGCATCCAGCACCGGGCGTTCTCCCCGCCACAAGCCAGTCCTGGCCCCGCTGCCCGCCCTGCTGCGTGGGGCAGCCCCGTCCCCGCTGGATGCTGCGGAGCATTGGGGGGAGCTGGCCAGGGGCCCCCGCATGGCAGCGAAGCCAAGTGCCACCTCCCCGCGTGTCCCCTGCTGGCTGAGACCCACGGCTGCCCGGCCCACATCCCAGGTCAGAGCAACCCCTCGGGCCTCATCAGGGCTCCGGGGGGCTCCAGCGGCCGCCCCACCGCAGGCAGGGCTGGGACGGTCACCCTGCGCTGGGCTCTGTCCTCACCCCAGGCAGCCCAGACGGGGAGAGCCTGGGGGACGCAGGGCTGGACGTGCAGCACCGCCTGGGCACTCTGGCATGGCCAGCAGCTCCTTCGGCAGCCACGAATGAAGCAATGGGGGGAAACTGGGAGCTGGAGAGACAGGAGGCAGCCAGGAAGGATCGGGGCAGGTTGCTCATCCCCACACCCCACCAGGCTCGGGCCAGCACGATGGCCAGCAGGATGGGATGGCTGCCAGAGCAAGCGGGAGCAGGAGCTGAGCAGCCGCCCAGGAGCTACTCCTGGATGGGACAGGGAGGAAACGGGAGCTTCCGCCAGCCAGCACCAACACGCAGCCCCTGGCCCCTCTGCTGTGGCTGCCACCCCGCAGCACCGCGCTCCGAGTCACGAGGAAAGGCAGCAAAGGGGCCAGGTGGACATGAGCTCCCAAGGTGCGGACACACGGGGACAGCTGAGGTCCTGGTGCAGAGACCTGGCACTGTCCAAGGGTGCTGCTGCAGGTCCGAGGCAGCCTCCCCCCTACAAGCATGCTGGGAGAGACAGGACCCCCATCCAGCATCCCCAAACCATACAGGGGTGAGGTGATGGGTGAAGGCAGAAGGGCACGAGCAGGCAGAGCTGGGGGATGCGCTGCTGAGGACAGGCAGGACCCTCCTGCAACACCGCGGGGCCGAGTTCAGCCCCAGGAACAGGGGCTGCCTCCCCCGAGACGACGCGCTGCCCTGCGGGGCCAGGCCTGGCAGGAACAGTTTATTGGCAGCCCCGGTACAAAAAGCATGGGTAGGTGCAAGCGAGAAGCTCTAATGCAAACCCAGCGTCTTGACAGCTCGGCAGCTGCCCTCCTCTGGGCAGGAGCGAGCCGGCCCCATGCACCCAGGTCCCTCCAGCCGTGCCAGGCTGACACGGGGCCCCTCGGGGCGGGGACACCCCAGCTGGGGGAGGCAGAAGGATGACTGCAGAGCACGAGGCTGGTCTTCATGCCCACCGCAGAGGGCCAAAGTCAGTGCTGGAGGGCCAGTCCGTGAGCAGGCAGCAGAATCCCTGCTCCGCCTCTGCAGCAGAGTCCGGCCCCGGCCAGCAGCTCCCTGCAGCAGTATTTGTGCCCGGTACAGGCCAGCTCCCAGAGGTGCAGCGGTATTTTCATGTAAAACCAAGGTCTGCTTCCAGCCATAATGGCATAACGGCAGCAGAGAAAAAGCTTAAAAACATAACCCCCAAACGCTGAACACTGACCACCAGCACACACAGCAGCCCCAGAGCCGCGCTGAACAGCGCTTTCCAGAACGTGGCTCCTCAGATGTTTGGCATAGACAATAACGGACTTGAGCAGCCCTTGCTTAGCTCATGCAGTTCACCAGTTCTGCAAGTTACCTGGAAAATGCTAATAAATAACAGCTAGGTGCAGGGCAAGTGTGTGCAGTCATCACTACCAGAGAGGGGAGAGCGAGGACGAAATACAGAGGCTGGGCGAGGGGAACCAGGCTGCGATCACTCACCCGACACGGGCTTCAGAATGGAAACACTGTATTGACAGACTTTACAAAAGTTATTACAAAACACAATCACAAACCAGCAGCTGACGATACACAGCGGAAGAGACACTACTTACAGTCACCTTGGGAACAACATCACTTAGCTCCAAGAGAATTCAACCGATATTTACAGAGAGGTCTGAAAAACTCTGGTAAGTTACCTCATACATTTAAGTGTTTTAGATCAACAGTGAAATAGTGCCACACATTTCCTTGTATTATAATAATAATAATAATAATAATAATAATAATAATATACTACTTCTAGATTAACTAAAAACCAAACAGCTCTTTACAGGGGTTAGGAGAAGTTCCTTTCACTTGCCTGACTTACCTGAGTGTGAGACCAAACCCAGTTAAAAAATTATAATAAAATCACCTTCATTGACAGGAGTTCCTATGATAGACCAGCGGCACCGTTCCCTTGGGCCAGAGGGAAACTACAGCCTGACTGGTGCAAGCAACATCCTTCAAAAGAACAGAGACATCTCTTCTTCGGGTCAGATACCCGACTGTGCCTCCGTACACCCACATGCTGCCCCTCCCGACTCCTCCTGCTCCAATGTCCTCAAGCCCTTTCTCCTTCCCGTCCTTTCCTCCTACACCTTCTTTTTCTCACCTTGCTCTTTGCCGCTCTCTCCTCTCTGCTCTTCTGCCTTCGACAAGTTCTGCGTCATGCCCCTAACCACATCTCTGCTTCGCCTCTCTTCCCTGGATCCCAGCCCCAGCCTCGCGGCACAGGGCTGCTGTTCGAGGTGCGTCAACGTAGCCGGAGCGGGCGGCCAGCAGCCCGGGAACGGCGTCTTCCCTCCCTCCCTCACGCGTCCAGCCTTGCGGTGAAACGAGTGGAAAAGAACGAAAGCGAAAGCTTGTCACTCCTGAATATGCACAAAGATAGGTGGGGAAACACCTGCTAAATACAGACCCCAGAGAATCTCCCAGGAGTATTCTCTACAGGCAAAATCCAAACCTGCACGGGGGACAACTAGTACAAGGCCTACGCTGCTATGGAAGTCCCACGTAACCCCACAGGGTTGAAGAGGTGCCCAGGCCTTCGTATCAGAGTTTTTAAGAGGAATTCCTATGATGCTTCAACAAAGCGGGCTTTGTAGCATGACCACATGGATTAGCTGCGATACAAGTTCACCTCCCATCATGCTGCACGTCCACCGGCTAGACCATACCGTAACTGCGAGCCCTTCTGCCCGGCCACCCACCGCAGCGCTACTGCTTAGTTTCTTTTTTCAGACAGAAATGGCCGGTTTGAGTGGCCGACTCCAAGTTGTGCTGCGACTCCTCCATGGGCCGGGGGTTACGGGAGTGGATTTTCTGGTGACAATTCAGAGACTCTTTGTAGCGGAAGTGCTTCCCGCAGACGGGACACTGGTACGGGGTCTCCCCGGTGTGGACCCGCCAGTGCTTGAGCAGGTGGTCCCTTCGGATGAAGCTCTTCCCGCACTCCGTGCACTGGTACGGCCGCTCCCCCGTGTGGATGCGCTGATGGCGGATGGCTTTGGAGAGGTCCCGGAAGTCCTTCCCACAGTAGGTGCAGGTCAGCGGCCCATCACCCTTCCCCGTATGGAGCTTCTGGTGCAAGATGAGGCTCACCTCCAGGCTGAAGCTCTCCTTGCACTGGGAGCAGGTGTACGGTCTCTCCACCATGTTGTTCGCCTGGTGCCTGACAAAGCCGTACTTGAAACCGGAGCCCTTCTCCGAATCGGTGCGCTTGGATGGTTTGGAGCGGGATGGCCCTTGGCCTTTTGGAGAGGTTTTGGATTTCTGCCTGAAGCTTTCCCCGGGCTCCAGGGAAGTGCAGGCCTCCTCACCCGCATGCGCTCTCTGATGGGTGGCAAAGAGCTGCTTGTCCAGGAAGCTCTGCCCGCACTCGCAGCAGATGTACGGCCCCTCCACTGCGGCCGCTTCCTCAGGAGCGTCCTTCTTTGCCAAGTCTCTCCCACGGCGAGCGGAGCGCCTCAGCCCGTTGCCCGTTGCGGTTCTCTGCTGTGGGGTCGATCCACTCCGACTCTTGCTGCTTGGCTTTACCTCTTCCTCTGGGTTTGAGAAAACATCTTCCCACTTTCCTGCTAATGAGCTAGGAAGCTCAAGGCTGTCAGGACCTTCCTCATCACACTGCTGTGCATCTGACGGAGCAGAGACATTCATATCATTTCTTTGAGATAAGAACGGTCTCGTTATTTAGACTGCAATTCTTTTGGGGCAGAGCTGGTGTCTGCTTTGCGCACTCAGGATGGTACCTGGCACTACAGGGCTGCAAGTCCTGACCGGGAGCTCTCTAAGCAGTACTGTGATACAAATAAAGCCAAAATATTTTGACTTCTTGGGAAAGCTCAGATAGCATGACGACGAGACCTCTCTATATAGATAGACAAAGGGAAAAGTGGTTTTCTCAGCAGAAGGCGAACCAGAACAGGTCATTGAGAGCACGTGGTATAGGATAAAGGCAAAAAAATAGAGGGAAGGGGAATAAAACCTCTTTTCCTTCTAGGCTTGTACAGTGCCTAGGCCTGGGGCTGAATGTTCTCCCATGATACAAACGGTAACTCAAAGCACCTGCCGAGGACCCTGGCAACCAGAGGATGAAAAGAGCATGGAGGATCTGGGGGTACAGAGAAGAGGCCTGAAAAAAACACAGGTTTCTGCAGAGTGCGTGAAGGTAAAGGCGTGCCCAGCATTTGTGTGCAACAGAGCAGACTGCTCAGCACTCCCTGTCACAGGGCTCTTCATTTGCATGTCTCTTTGCCAAACACCTAAACGTGCAGTTTGAAAACGGGCCAAATGGTTTGCATCAGGTTGAAATTTTGGAAAAGCATCAGCCGGAGCAGTTCAGCTGCTTGTGAGAACAAGGCCAGGAAACCAAAGACACGTCCTAGCAGGACAGGCTTCCCCAAGCGGCTTACATGTTCCCATGCTTCAAAGCAGGGACCTGGAGTGACAGGCAGTGACAAGGACATCTCTTCTGCTGTGCCACAAAAAGCCTCACATTTGGCTGACATAGAAAGCTGTGAAAAATACCACTTTACACATTCATGGCAGACTTGTAAGAACATTGCTGCTAAAGCCGTTGAAGCTTGCCTGCGCTACGTGTGCTCCAGCCCATCTCCACTTCAAAGCTGACCAAACGCGCTACCTCATCGAGTGATCCGACACCGTGCAGGTGACCTGCACCCCCTAGCCAGCCCACAGCTGCTTTTGCAGCCTGCTGCTTGTGTACCGGAGCTCCTTCTGCACGTGTGTCATCCATCTGCAACGGCTGTCGTCCAGCTCCCATGCTGAGCCTGAGGCAAGCTTGGCAGAGACCACAGTGACGGCAGGGTCTCACGCGGGGACAGTCCCCAGCAAGAGCCAAGAGCCTGAGCCCGCCTCTATCTGCCCCTCTGCCACTCCACCTCTGCGTAGCGCACGGCAAAGCTCTGCGCTTCCAACTCACATGTACTGGGGGCCTCCATGCTCTCTTCTTCTTCAGAGCCATCGTGACTTTCAGCCAGAGTCTCTTCATATTTACTCCATGAGCTGTCATCAGGACCAGGAAAGGAAAACTCTGTGCACAGAAGGAAGAATGACATAAGTTTACACTCACACATTCCAGTTGCTTTACAGAGGATTTCAGGGGAGATGGCAGCAGCAGGTAAGAGCCAACTAGGAGGGCAAAGCCACCCCTGTACTCGAGGACAGTGCTGGCAAAACGCATCAGCAGAAGCAAGGGGAAGAGAACAGGCAGGCTGTGGCAGCTTTCCATCACCCCACCGAGTCCCAGGAACTTTATGGCTCACCAGTGCTAGGATCTGTAGGAGTTTCTCCTCCATCCGAGTCATCCTGGTCCTCAGTGTTGGGATCCTCTCCTTGTTCAATCCGTGAGAGGAGGTCAGGTTTTGAAATGGCAGTATCTGTATGTAAAAAAAGGATCAGAATGTTTCGTTTGCCCTTGTGGGACAGAGACTTTCAAACCTTTGCCCACCAACCTTCCTTCGCTGCTGGGGAGGACGGGTAATGGAAACAGAGGCTTAAGAAGATGCTCTCACACACCTGCACCGCTCACCTTGTCTGGGCCCTGGGAACATGAGCGGATTGCGGGAGCACACTCTGCTCAGGTGAGGAGCACCTCCCAGCCTGCAGCGTGAGGAGGAGAATAAGAAAATGCATCTGTGCTTACCTCCAGGCTTCCTCTCTTCTCCTCTGTGCTAAGGTCCGCGGATCCACTGCAATGGGAGCTTCAGCTTGGGGACAGAACCAGAGCTGTCAGCCAGCGGCAGCAGCGGAGGTGCCCTCCCCACACGGTTCCCTCCGGCCCCGGATTGCCACAGCCAGAACCGTTCCTTCCTACTCGTCCGAGGCACAGGCTGCTTGTGGATTTTGGTGGGGGAAAGGGGAAAATCACAATCTCTCCTAGCAGGGAGAGTGGAAAACTTAATTTTGAAACAACAAGCGGGAGTCTCTGGGTATTAATTTCCACCACTGCTCTGCTGGATCCGTTAGCCTTATACGAGGACCTAGCCTCCAAACCCAATTACTCAAGAAAAGGAAACCTTCAGATTAAGCACAGATACATTTTTCTAAGCTCCAGGCTCAGACCTACAGATCCCTTCCAGTAGGGTGTTACATTCCTATGCATCCACAGTAGGATGCAGGACTGTTTTTTAAACAGGAAAATGGGGGCAGTATTTATCCTTCACCTTTTTTCTCTTGCACACAGGGACTGTCCAAAAAAAAATTTAAAAAAAAAAAAAGGGAGAAGAAAAAAACGAAAGGAAAAAAAAGGAAGAAAAAAATGAAAGAAAAAAAAGGAAGAAAATGAAAGAAAAAAAAAGGAAGAAAAAATGAAAGAAAAAATGAAAGGAAAAAAATGGAAGAAAAAAATCACAGAAAAAAAAAAGGACGAAAGGCCATGGGTTGCCCTGAACTGGAGGGTGGGATGGTTGTGTAGCAGGGATGTCTGTGCTCCCACGTGCTGCACATGGACGTGCAGCCAAGGCAAGACCATTTCTCAAAATACAGGCAGGTGCTCCAAAACCCTCCTGAGGGCAGCGTGTCCACATCGGTGCAGCACAGGAACGGCCCACAGCCAGGACTGGAAGGAGCCCACAGGGCACATTCGTGCAGCCTCGAACGCACTGCCCTGAGCCCTGCGGCTCTCCCTGACAGCTGCAGAAGCAGACATTGCAACAGCTCGCACAAGAAACGTTCCCCGGCACGAGGCTGGGGGTTAGGCAGAGTGCCACGGCAGACAAACCTGGCTGTCCTTCCTTAGGAAGCGTTCTGCCGATGGAGGGCTGATCATCTACAGACAAGGCTGGAAGGAACCTCAGAGGCAGGGCACCCCCTGCTGCTTGTACTCGCCCGAAGCGGCAGCAGGCTGATGTACCCAGCGCAGTGGACCTGTGGACCTTTGCGTGACCAAGAAGCTCCCATTTTCCCCCATCATTACTGAGCTTGAAGGTCTGAAGTTCCCCCTCCTTCTCACAACCCTGATCCTCACGGGGCTGCTACGGGCCACAGAGACCATCAGTGAGATGGGGTCACTGCAGCGACCCTCACGACATCCATCCACTGCGCAACTAACACGGTGAGGACCGAACCGCCAATTTCCAGGGCTGCTGTTGGACGTCAGCATAAGGCCTGACCGGACCAGCTCAACACCCACCCTCCCCGATCCACCAGGCACAGCCTGGCCCTGGAAGACCTGGGACACCAGAAAGCACAAGGCAAACCCCAGCCAGTCTTTACCCATCGAGATCACGGCCTCGTAGTTGCCTTTCATGATATGCCTGTAAAGCTCTTTCTGCCACTCATTCAAGTTCTTCCACTCCTCCTCCGAGAAGCTAAATGAAGCGTCGCTGAACGCCACAGGGACCTGCAATTAGAAGTATCGTACGCTCAGCTGTTTTGCCTTTCGTTGAAGAAAACATCTGGGGATGTTTTCTCATTCATACTCCTACACATCTCACTCACGCCCTGTGCCTCGGCTCAGGCAACTTGGTAAAGGAATATGATGAGGTTTCCCCCGTCATCTACCTACACCTTGCCCCCCATTCAATCTCCCCATGCAGCAAACAACATGTTTTGCAGAGCATGCAACACGAGCTCTTTTCCCACTTCATTTTTGACACAATTCTGCTACAGTCGCCTCTGAGCAGGAACCGAGTACGCATAAGCAAACCCAGGCAGGCATGCGGGGCTGAGTTGCACCATGTCTCTGCATGATTCAAACACCGACCCTTCCACATTAAGGGATCCGCGACCCCGCACAGAGCAGCTGATGTGCTGGGTCGAGCACCGCACGTACACACCGAGGGGTGTGTAATAACACAAACGGACCTGGGCTGCTGCTCTCAACGAGCAGGCAAGCTGTGCCCTGATCAGCCAAGCCGGACCACGCTGTCTTTCAACGGGGTTGCTAGCGTGGGCTCCGTGCCCCACGCTGAAGACGGGACACAGGGCACCGTTACCTTGGGGACTTCCCCCTTGGCCCCCGGGGGCAGGCGCAGGATCCAGAAGTTCCTGTTCTTCAGCAGGTTCTCCATGTTCTCCAGCCTCTTCTGCAGCTGCCCGTACTCCTGGATGAGGGTGCCCAGGGCGGTCCACTTGCTCTCCAGCTGGTTGCCGAACTCCACCGCCGTCTTCTCGCAGCCGATCAGCTTGGTCTCGGCCATCCGCATCCTGCCCTCCAGGTTCATCAGCTGGGCGGCCTGCGCGTCCACCTTCCTGTCCACGGCCTGCACCTCGGTGACCAGCGTCAGGGAGATCTCGGCGGCGGGCAGCTCGGCCTCGCCGGCGGGGCCGTCCTCGGGGGCGGCCAGGGGCTGCTCCAGGGCCAGCTCCTGGGGCTCCATGGCCCACTCCAGGTCCTGCGGGGGACAGACGGGGCCGTGGCACCGCTGCCGGGCCCGGCCCGGCCCGACCGCGGCGAGAAACGGGGATGGGG
>VXAL01009106.1:0-26178 GCA_013399475.1 Chauna torquata
AGATTATATGGCAAAACTGTGATGTTCCATGACTTCATTCTTCTTGGTATACTGAGCTTTCCTCATCAGCTTACACTAATGACATACTATCACCAATGAAAAAACAGGTTGACAGGAATATTCTGACATGCAATGGGAAAGGAGATAAGCAGGCTTGTGCATATCTGAAGGGCAAAAGAAAAAAGAGTTGTTGGAGGTGCCAAATGGAGAAGATACTAGTATGGCAATAACGCTTCTATACTGCGTACACATTTTTTTTTTCCCTTCTTCTGTGTGTTTTCTTGTAACTGCTTGAGAAGATGATTCCACAAAATAACAGCTTTGTGTAAGAACTGGAAACATTTTAGCTGCATCTTTTTAAACATTTCTGATGTTTAAAAAGTTGATTGTCACTTGCAATATTCTTAAATAAATGATCTGTTGACGAATAGGCTTGTAGAGGGTTCTGTGCCACCATTAATCTTTGCTCATTCCCTAAAATATTAAGGGCTCAACAAACAAGACGTAAAGGCCTATGTTTTCAGAAAAAGAGCATGACATATGAAAGCTATACTGAAAATACTTGAAAACCCTCTTAGGAGGGTTTATCAGAGACCTGGTAATTCTTCATGGAACAATTGAAAAATTCACCAGCAAGAAGACTTCACCAGAACTTTCCTTTGCCAGAACTTACTGGGTCCAGACAGGAAAGAAAAGATGCAAACATATTATTGCTCCTTAGCTCTTAGTGTTTACAGCCTATTAAACGCAATGCAATGGACACGGAAGTCACTAGTGTCAACCACAAACCACTAAAAATCCATTGGCATCTTCGCTCGTAAACCCACCAAGTGCTGAAAATTTCCTTCATCATTTAAGCACCAATGGAAAAGAAAAAGGTATTGCAACTTTGATCCATTAAGACCAAGTTATTTCTAATATTTGCAGACCAATAAACACCCAAAGTTTTAATGCAGGTTTTAAGGATTACAAATTGCAAATTATGATGAACATGCTTGGGAATTTTGAGATTTACCTAATGACTAACCACGATGTTTTATATGGAAGACAGCATCGAATCAGACCCACACAGAAGGCACTGAACAGTTTGACTGAATCCACTTTAACCTGTCGGGCAAAAAATGCTAATGCATTCACTTCAGCTCCGCAAAAAACTTACTTCCAGTAGCAAAATTTAAAATCTGACATTACTAGACTCATTCTGCAGTGCAAGACTGTGAAAATAGAAATTCTGTTAGCAATCTATTTTCTGGATGGGTAGAACTTATCCCAGACCAAATGGAAATGCTCATATGGAAGCATTTATGTTGACAAATCACATTTTCAATCAATCATTTTCAATCACTTTCAGCCTATGGTTTAATTACAGAATTTCTGTCATGTATACATGTTCTCTTATCACCATCCTAACTCTAAGACAAGATGAAAAGGTAGGTCAAAATCTTACAAAAATTTTGTACACAGTCCACTATGACTTTGGGCTATTTGATAGACACCAAATGGAGCAGCTGACATTGTGCTGTTAGAATTTATCACATAATGAAGAATATGATTAATTTTTCCATCTTCTTCAGAGAAACACTGAATGACAGCTTCTGCTTCAAGCTTTCAACTCTATCCCACTCAATTTAACATTTACTATTCCCCCCCCCCAGCAAAACTCTTAGGGGACACAAATAGAAAAACAAAAGTATTTTATCAGTGTGTAGTTACCTTTACCTTTGAAAAACTTAGTGATACCTATTAAGATTAATAAGAAAACATCTAGGTTGCCAAATCGCTGACATACAGAACTTATCCCTCCAGATATTCATTCACATGACAAAAGGAGAGCTTGTGCAGCTAAGATATGTTACTGGAAAAGAATACCTAAATGTGAGACTATAGTATCTGGAGCAGTTCAACAGACATAGTATGAAGTGCTAATTGTTGGGTGGGGTGGAGAGAGAGAATAAACGAATGAATGAACAAATAAATGAACAAACACACACAGAGCTGCAGCTATCAAAGACCTGCAGAAATAAACTGAAGAAAACTAACACCTATGCTTTGGTTTGAACGAAGATCAACAGCTTCCTGCTTTGTAAAAATGCAGTACATACAGGCCTATCAAATATGTGGTCCTCACGGAGTCCATAAGGGCAGCAAGAGGTGTAGTTAGCCTAGGAACTAAGACAAGAAACACTGCTCTCTTTATTTGAGAAAAGACATGTACTGGTCTGAAGTAGCTGGAGAAGAACCAAAAGGGTAAGAGAGAGGTGAATCAGAGAAAGAATACTCATCTCTGTGTGTATGTATGCATTTGCATATGTGGTAGAAGGAACGGTGAGTTCAAATAATGAGTGTTAAGGAAAAAGAATTTGGGAAAGACTGTGAATGTACTTACAGAAGACAAGTTTCAGAAACAAGTGGTGAATGCATTGGTCATGAGAGAGAGCTTGGAGAATTAAAGTAGGAGATTATCTGGTTGCTTTCAACTAGACCTCCTGGAGGGAAACATCCCTATATGCCTTTATCCACCCATTTTTACAACTCTTTGTCTCTTTTAGAACCCTTTCTTCTCTGAAAGGTTCTTAATTGTCACCAGGCTGAGAGCTTGTTTGAAACAGTAACAACTAGCACATTAACAAAATGGGAGAAAGGAACTATGCAGAGCTTCTTTTTTTTTTTCCCTCCAAACTTCAGCCACACACTATGCTCTTCTCTCTTCCTGCTTCCCTCCCTACTTTTTCTCTTTTGAGCACTATGCTATTGTATTCTCATTGAACAAACTTCCTTACACAAAACCACCTGAAATCCCTCTCCAAGACATGGACTTAGCAAGGCACTTTTGCTATTATCATTTGGTTACTCCTCCTTCCATTTTTCTCTTACACTGTTTGTAAATTTAGATTCTTAAATGTAGTAGGACCTGCTTCCTGATGTGTATCTAATAATATTTAATAATAATGTCTGTCACAGCAGGACATGTAATTGGAGAAACCTCCGATAGCTCATCTCGCTAAGATGTGCCCAACTCTATCGCAAATGTGACAAAGTGTAGATATGGCGCCCAACAAGATGAAAAAATAAAGGGGCGGTACAGCCTGCTAAATAGAGCATTGTTCAGGTCAGGGGTTAACTCCTTTCAGCCAGCACGTAAGTGACTCACACTTCCTACCTCCTTCCCCAGCAAAAACCTTCCTGCCTTTTGCCAGACCTTTTACAAATTGTCCACACGCTTCTGTCTGAGTGCTGCTTACTACCCGTGCCTTTGCAAGACATTTCCTAATGTCTTCACAAAGAACTCTGTTCTCTCCAGTGCCAATAAATTGTCCTACGAGGCAGCACTGACTCAGCAGCAAGTAAGCAGGTATATTTTCAGCACTTATAAGCAAAACTCAGTTTTGTTTCTTCAAGGATGCCAGTTCCTGTACTTGGAATGGAAGTATGGGGAAGGAATGAAAATTGGGAAACTACCCTGGAGAGTGTCAGGCCTGGCACTCTCACAGCATCTGAAAGGATTTAGGGAGAGAGCAGCCACTTCTCCAGTACTATCCACTGTTAGTCCTTATTACTTCACCTGAAACGGCAGCCTCCATTATTAGGACAGTGATACATGCCAGGAGGCAACAACATCCCATTTTGCCATCTTCTGATTATCTTTGTCCACCACAGAATCATAGAATGGTTTTGGTTGGAAGGGACCTTGAAGAATATCTACTTCCAAGCCCCCTGCCATGGGCAGGGACACCTCCTACTAGACCAGGTTGCCGAGGGCCCCATCCAACCTGGCCTTGAACACCTCCAGGGATGGCGCATCCACAGCTTCTCTGGGCAAACTTGTTCCAGTGCCCCAGAACCCTCTGAGTAAAGAACTTCTTCCTAACATCTAATCTAACTCTCCCCTCTTCTAGTTTAAAACCATTCCCCCTTGTCCTATCACTATTTGCCTATGTAAAAAGTCGCTCTCCACCTTTTTATAAGCCCTCCTTAAGCACTGAGAGGCTACAATAAGGTCTTCCCAGAGCCTTCTTTTCTCCAGGTTGAGCATCCCCAGCTCTCTCAGTCTTTCTTCCTAGGAGAGGTGCTCCAGCCCTCTGAGCATCTTCGTGGCCCTCCTCTGGACCCGCTCTAACAGGTCCACATCCTTCTTGTGCTGGGGGCCCCAGACCAGGATGCAGCACCCAGTGGGGCCTCAGGAGGGCAGAGCGGAGGGGGACAATCACCTCCCTCGACCTGCTGGCCAAGCCTCTGTTGATGCAACCCAGGATACAGTTGGCCTTCTGGGCTGCAAGCACACGCTGTCATGTCACGTTGAGCTTTTCATCCACCAGAACCCCCAAGTTCTTCTCTGCAGGGCTGCTCTCAGTGCATTCTCCCAGTCTGTAGTCATGTCTGGGATTGCCCAGACCAAGGTGCAGCACCTTGCACTTGGACTTGCTGAACCTCACTAGCATCACATGGGCCCACTTCTCTAGCTTGTCCAGGTCCCTTTGGATGGCATCCCTTCCTTCTGTTGCATCGACTGCACCACTCAGCTTGCTGTCATCCACAGACTTGCTGAGGGTGCACTCGATCCCACTGTCTGTGTCACTGATAAAGATATTAAANGAGAGCCACCAGATTCGTCAGGCACGATTTGCCCTTGGTGACCCTGTGCATCTCAGATCACCTCCTTGTCATGCATGTGCCTTAACATTGCTTCCAGGAGGATCTGTTCCATGACCTTCTCAGGCACAGAGGTGAGGCTCACTGGTCTGTAGTCCCCCAGGTCTTTCTTTCCACTCTTTTTTAAAATGGGAATGATGTTTCCCTTTTTCCAGTCACCAGGGACTTCGCCTGACTGCCATGACTTTCCAAATATGATGGAGAGTGGCTTGCCAGCTGCATCAGCCATTCCCTCAGGACCCTGGGATGCATGGCATCGGGCCCCATAGACTTGAACCTGTTCAGGTTCAGCAGGTGGTCTCAAACCTGCTCTTCGCTCACAGTGGGAGGGACTTTGCTCCCCCAGGCCCTGCCTAGTGGTTCAGGGACTTGAGAGATGTGGGCAGCCTGACTGCCAGTGAAGGCTGAAGCAAAGAACTTGTTGAGTACCTCAGCCTTCTCTCTGTCTGTTGTTACCAGTTCTCCCTTCTGATCTATCAGAGGGGGTACACTCTCCTTGGTCTTTCTCTTCTGACCAATATACCTATAGAATCCCTTCTTGTTATTCTTTGCATCCCTTGCCAAGTTCATGTCCATCTGTACCTTGGCTACCCTGATCCTGCGCATCCGGAGAGTATCCCTGTATTCTTCCCAGGCCACATGCCCTGCCTGTGCATTTCCTTCTTACACCTCAGTTTGACCAGAAGCTTGACCATCTTCAAACACCAGCCTGCCTCCCCTCAGCTATCTACTTTGCTTATGTGCAAAGGCATAAAAAGTGGGAACAAAAATATATTCTTCTAGACCTGGGATGAACACAACACTTTGAGAATCCCATCTTCCTTTTTAATCAGTCCTTATCTGCAAAGTCCTCATTCTGCCACCAGAGAAGTCTCATCCTATGTCACGACCTGCAATTTCATGTCATTCAGCACGGCATCGGTTTTGAGCCTTTCAATTTCCTCCAGTATATTCCTTTCTTGTTGAGTCTTTTGTATAACTCATCTGAACAGTTCTTTGAAACACTGCCTTCCAATAACTTCCCACACCTTCGTAAGTAGCCTTTGAACGATACCCCTAAAAAATGATGCTTCTGTTGTTGGAGCTTCATTGTGTCTGGAGACAACAGTACTTTAGAAAAGAGGGGATTCCATAAGCAGGGCAGCTGTGGAGGAAGCAGCCAGCCAAGGACAATCTGCCATAGCTGAGATCCTCAGATGAATTTCACAGGATATCAAGAAATGGAGGCCAATTAAAGGTCAAGGAAATTGAGGAACAATAGTTATCTAAACCTAGGAATATGTTTACTTCCAGTTCAACTCAAAGTTTAAGCCAACATTGATGTGTTGTGGACTCATTTGCTGCTCTCTATTCTTTTTCATTTTATAAAAAGCATTTTCCCTTCCTTTTTTTTTGTTGGAGCTGGAGCATTTTTGAAGTTTTTTTCGTACTGCCGTCACACTTAATTTTCAGACTGTAACTTAACAAACTGTGATGGAGGGGGGTGGGAGTGAGAGACAGTCTCCTCTTCTCCCCCATACACACATTCATTCTCACACTGGACATGTTCCAAAATGCTTTTTGTATGAAAATCAACTTTGTTCTAAAATTTTGGCAGATCTCTATATTTCCGACAGTAAAAAAAGAAGAAAACAATAGTAAATTAAACTTAAAGTGGTGCAGTTAACAGCAAATACATACTGCCACCATGGCAATTTTTGCATTTTATAATTTAGCTCTTCTATTTTCATAATGTAATGTATTCAGATGTTTCATGCATTTTGTTAATTTTTTTTTTTCTCTACAGAGAGCTATTTTTGTTTTGTGGTTTGAGGATATAGATAACTTTGTTCTGCAGAAAACTGAGGCAAGCATTTTCCCACACTTTTCTTTAAGCTTATTTTTCTGTAGATACAAAATTATGTACTATGCTTCATAAAGTATCACCCAGTTGATAATTTTGGCACAAGGTTACTTGTAACAGTATTTGTGAGATTCTTGAAGAATTACATTTATATAGCATAAACCCAGCCATATATAAAAAGCAAATTAACTCAGGAATGTGCAATCAAATTTAAGAGCAGCAAACTCTGAATTTTAGGGAATGTGTCCCCTACCAACTTCCAAGCCCATTAAATCTATGAAGTTTATCAAAAAACAGTTACAGGGAGAGGCCCAGACGTATCATTAGAAAACACTTCTTCCCTTTCTAAAAACATAAGTCTTTGGAACAGGCTGTATATCTGATATGCTATAATCAAAAATACACAGGTGAGGAAAAGAGGCCAAGGTGCTTGCAGTTTCCGTTAATATTGCTGGAGCTAAGCTTGTGCTGGCACAATTCCATGTTTTGTGCTTATATTTGTGCTTATGTTTGTGCTTATACTAGTCGGATTTGCAGATGTTTCTGACATGAATTTCTGTAGCATGTGAGGCGGATTTATTAAAATCAATTCAAATGCTGTAGCACATAATTGTGTAGATGTAGAACAAAACTTCATTTAAACAACAAACAATTAAGACCTACACATGCATGTATTTCTGGAAGCGACCGTGAAAAAGAAAACCTGTCCTTGAATATCTAGGAGTCAAGTGGAGGCTGTTGATATAAAACACCAGCACAGAAAAAAATAAGCATCTTGATCTGTGAAGCAAGCAATGTTATCAGAAATAAAAGAATTGTGAATCTCTGGCCAGAGCTAGAACACCAAGGGGCTGTTTTCACAGCAGAATAAGTTGGAGGTCTGACACTTGGACCTGAAATTGCTAGGATTTTAAGGCTTGTTCCACCACACGGACTGCAAGTCCTAACCAGGGCCTCAACCCAATTGCGCTTAGCTTTGCACCTCAATTCTGTACTCAGGCTAGTGCATGCTCATCTGGTATTCCAAGTCACTTGTGTCCTACCGCTTGCACTAGCTAGCTGGACGATAGAGTGGAAACTGCATTAAGCTGAGGCTTACAGAGATAATCTCTTCTGTTTGCAACTATGCCAGCTGAAGAGCTTATCAACAGACATCCCTAGCTGCTCATCACCATGTCCCAGTCAAAGGTTACTGGCTCCTCCTATCTTCTACTTCAATATGAGCACGCTATCCACATTTTTCTTCTACCATTCAAACATACATAAACAGTGGAATTGGCCCATTCTCTCTCAGTAGCAGAAGCAATTCAGATGGCTCCTTTGAAGGCAGAAGCTGCTATATGGCTATCCTTTGAGAGGTGAAACATTTCCTCTTAACTTTATGATAATGGTACTGTATCCAAAACCATTGGGCAGAGTCACAGAGATTAAAAAAGTGATGGACTGCAATAGCTGAAGTCTGTTTTTTTTTTTTTAATAAGCTCGAATTCTTAGAATTTTTTTTTTAACTGAAAAGCTAAGAAACTGAAGTGAAAAGAGAGATTGTGCTCTTGTTTCTCATGCAGTTTCAATTTTCATTTTGCATTTTCAGCACCCAGCGTGGTATTGTTAAATATGTTTATGCATTAATTTTCCGCTCTGTTTCCAGATCTACAGAAAAATCAAGCCAGAGTCAGAAACACTGAGCTATTTTCCCACAACTTCTCATGCCAAGTCCTAAAATATACAATTTAATTCTTTCACCAATTGTTGCAAATTGACCAATATACTGAGTTTATTTTCTTAGCAGAATTTATCTTTGTTCATCAGGAAGAACCAAACATATGAGGCCTTCATCCTTGGCCTGCCTAAAGCTCAGGGATGATCACAGTCTGGCCACATTACTGCTATGCCTTATCAAAATAACTTCTGCGTTCTTCCTCAATCACTGAGTTTCCCCAAGGACTAAACACTTCTACCACTGTTTGTACTTAAGTAAACAGTAACAAGTGGCCTGTTGTAGTCTGTACTACCTTTGCTCTTGCTGTTCCAAAGGAGGGATAGTAAAAATGATTAACTATTTCCATCCCTCCAGTACTTAAGCCTCTCACTCATGTTTCCCTGTCTTACCACCATCCAGACTAAAATTCAGTAGACTAGGTAGCTTTATCCACATTGGACTGTGGTATTCCCTATCAACCTGTCAGTATGAGAAGAATTACACACAGCTTAAAATATAAATCATCCATGAACCATATAAACAAATTACTCTTTTGCTGTTTAATACAAACAGTTGTGAGAGTTTGCTTTCTTATTATTCATTTATAGCAAGTCCGTTGCAGCTCAAGGAAGCTTTTAAAAAAATCATTTGTCTCCCACAGAACAAAATAACACATTAATTGTAAAATCTCTGAAGTTAAAAAAAAAAAGTACCTATTGCAGCAAAGTATTTTTGTTTGACAGACTCCAAGATTTCAAAACTAAAAAAAGTAGGAACATGTAAACAAAATACTAACTCTGATAAACAAAACACAAATGAGATTTCTCAAACTCTTGGAAAATGTCCCTAAGCCAAACCTGTAGACGTATATATTATTCTTTAATTATTCCATATGCTTTGTTGCTGTTAGTCTGCAATAACGGCTAAAAAATACATAACTGCAAGCTGAAACTGTGGCTGATGCACTCCATTTTTATATATTACCCCCTCCATTTCTATCATGAGAAATATTAGTGTTACAGTAGTCTGAATACAAGTTATAATTGACAAATATAGGATGGTATCTTCCAATTCAAACAACATGGACCTAGCTTCCTTTCCACATTGCTAGTAATGTTAGGCCAATATAAAGTACCTTCAAATTTTTAAAGACCAAAATATGCCTCTATCAGTAATCAATAATGGCATTTAAGAGAATGTAAAGAAGTTAAATACCCAGTACTTAAACAGAGATGAGAATAAAAGTACTCTTCTATTTCTCAGAGTATGTGCAAGTTGTCTTTGGACCTGTCAGTATCAAGACAGCAATCAAGCAAGGTTTTGTTGGTGTCAGGTCTCCTTGCCAGTGAGTACCAGCACTGTAACTGCCTCATATGCATTTATTGCCCCCTTGATGGAATTCAGGAAGGGAAAAGAGTAATCCAGATCCAACCAAGAGCAAACACGCAGGGATAAATCAGATCCAGGAAAAAACTGGAATGTTGCTCCAAACTTCTCAGCTGCCTCCACCCTCCCTTTTCCCTCTTCCATTCCCTGGAAGCATGCCTTTTTCATTCATCCCTGCTTCTACACAGTATCACTTATTCTCAGTTGGTTAACCTTCCTCACATACTGGTTCCTACAATCACTGGTTCTGTGAGGTATTAAAGATAACTTCTGCCTTCTCCTCTCCAAACAGCAATCCCTCTCCATGCCTCAGATTTTCTATTTCGGTCTGAAGAGTACTGGAAGACACTAAGTATGGAAGAGTACTCCATGATATACGGAGCTGATAACCATTTTGCTAGTCTGAAACCCCCTGCTCCTCCTTTACACTTTTCTGAAATTAAAATGATTTTTTTTTCAGAAGGTACTCTGAAAAATACTCAGCCTTCAACTGTACTTCTGTACAAGATAATGCAATTGGGTTTTAAAATACTTGAGTTGATTTCACCAGTTAGGCTCTTATGAACAAATGGGGTCTCCAGACAAAATCTTATGTCTAAGATAGATGTCATATACAATGATCCATACCTGGACAGACTGTGGAGGACTATGCTTTCACACCAGACCCAGAAGAAAAACTTGGCCTCTCTGGAAATAGTACGGTATAGTAGACTGACATCTGTAGCCCATTAGGCAATTTGACAGGTAGAACTAGCTGCTGTACTTCACAGGAGACAAAACAATCAAAAAAATCTGTCTACATTTCTTGCCTACAAGGCCTGTTGACTTCTGGGGCAGAGGAATAGCTAGACAGCATTTTCTCTCTGTATAGATGTCTCTCAGATGCATCTTCGCTTCTGTAATGGGAAATCATGCATATTTGAACATACTAAGGAGGTCACTTGTTTTTCAAATAAAGTCTACTTGGACTATTACTACGGTTTTCAGTAGAATAAAGCAGTCCAAAGTAGCACCTGGAGACAGTAGAAGTGACCAGGTTCTCTCTCTCATCTTCTTATCCTAACCTCTTCAAATACAGAAGCAGGATTTCTTGATCACACTATGTACAACAAGGTATGGTGATTGTAATTAAGTTAGCAAAAGGAAACAAGAAAACTAAGTAATTAATTACTCTCAAAGGACAAACAGCTTCCACCGGTTAAAAAGAACATATCCCATATGACAGAGGGAGAACATGTCCCAGCTAATTTTTCAATACATACATTTTTAAATCCTCAACAATCCTTACCGCAAAGAACCTGACAGCAACCATGTCACTAATGAAAATCTAGCTTGTACTTTGATACTAGGAAATATGTTGAATAAGCTCAGAGACAGCCACCAACCGTAGAAGAAAACGTGTTGTGGAAATACTGCCAACCATTATGTTACTGATTATTTAATTCATATTGTCTAAAATAGTCTATTAGAACTGTGAGAAAACAATATGGTTCCTTTTATTATATCTAGCTAGTTGGCCAAGTGTGTTTCTCTTTCCTGTTTCCCTTTCCCACCCCAAACAGTAATACACAACTCACAGACATCAGGACTGTGAACAGGTCTCACAAACAGTGTTAGCTACATTTGACATGACAATCTGTGAAAGCTCATTGCATACCTTCAAAATACTTTGAGATTTATTATTGTTTTATATTGATGGCTATCACTGAGCAAAACATTAAAACGAAAAAAAACCAGATAAAATGATCACTACACTGATTTAAAATGGTGGTAGACTGCTTAAGATCATTTTTCCTACAGTTTACTACAAATCTGTTTTGAAAATATTAGTTTGCTTACATCATCTAGAATACATTAACTTCATCATCCAACTAGGTAATTCACTTTGCTCCAACTCATGGCTTGACGTAGAATAAGTCCTAAGAGTGAAGGGATAATTTTTTATTTTTAACCTCAGCCTTTAAATACAAGAAAGCACAAGGTCAAGATATCCTTTGATGTTGCATCCTATAACAACCAAAATCATTTAGATGAATCCTCCACTGCCTAACAGTTCTTTTTCACTTTACAGTAGCACTAACTTTCTTCAAGTGATCACAAGACCCCTGTCAAAGGTGGTCTTCAGGTATAAACATGGACTCTCAGATTCATTGACAGTACCACAAACTCAAATATAGCATTTTTGTAGCTACCAGTCTCACAGGAATCTAAACCCTTACTTGACTTTCCATGACAAAGATTCTCTCCAAATCGTTTTTCAATTGCAGTATTTCAAAACCTTCTCCCTTATTTACTGTTAATTTACATCTTTGTATGCCCTACGTGTTGTTTTCAACTTAATTACTGCAATACCCCTAATACTCCCACCCAGTTAACAAGAAATGGATTAAGATTTTCCTCAACTGCTGAGCCAAAAATATTACCCTGCTACTTGAACAACTTTGTGAATCTTTTCCTGACAATATCAATTTTAGCATTCAACTTTTCATTTTACATTTCTGACAAAGAACTTCTTACAATCTCACATATCTAGCTATGTATATGTTCTCCCACCTCACTGTCTCCATTAAGCAAATGACACTTGCTTCAGTATGCTTTTCTACCTGTGTATTTGCATATTGCTTGTGTTTGCTCTTTCTTCCGGACTGCCTTCCTACTCCAGACACAGATGGAACACCTTGGGCTCAGAGCTCTGAATGGAGATGATGGACAGGAGCTCTATTCCTCTGTCAGTCTTTCAGCAATACGAACTATATGGCTTCACACAAAGATTTTCTCCTGTTTGTTATCCTTTTTCTTTTTTCATATCTTAAATAGTAATATCCTCCAAGCACAGTCAATCTTTTAAATTTATTTATGCTGTCTAGCATAATGATACATTCCTTTCAAAGCAATTTTCAAATCTCGGTTGTAAAGTGCTATGTCAACTCTAAATCCCCTATTGTGAAAAAAATCCAATATCAATGCCATGTGTTTTAATACAATTTCCTACTCTAACAAGATTGAGATGGCCGATCCTAGCTTCAGAGTTGAAAAGGCTGAACGCATTTTAGTATTGGTCTTTGTTAGTTAATTCACCAAACATATAAAAGTGAAATAAATGATGAACAACATTTTGCAAGTAGTAGGATGCAAATGATGAATTTGGACCCACATTGCCAAAATAATCTTGGTAACATATGGATTAAAACAATTACTGAATCAGTTTCAAGTAATGCTCTAAGTACAGCATGTACTCTAAATACTGCTGTCTATATACAGGGTCAAAACCAAATTGTTATTTATAAAGCTGGTGGTTTCTGATTTTAATGAGAAAGGAATTTGGTGCGAGTAGGTGAAAAAAATAGTATTTTTGTGGCCATATTGTTTTCTTACTGTTATTGCTTACCTTCAATTTTGTGTCCATGGCAAGATTTTTCACAATAGAGATCACATGCACATAGAAATACACCAAAACACCACCTAGTCAAATAGCTCTAACACCTTTTAATGAATTACTTGTGTGTATGTACATGTGTGCATGTCATGCATATGTTCGAGTAACCACTAGAAATCACCATTTTATTCTCTCCAAAATCTGGAATTAATACAAGACACACACAGGGTTAAAGCAATCCTGGTAAAATGTTGTTGAACTATGGAATTGCAGTTAGCATTCAAACTGCTAAGTATTTGCTGGTGTCCCAGAACTACAAGGTACCCCCAAATCACTGTGTTTATCCTGAGAATGAAAACCAGTCTCAGAAGTCTCCCTGCATTCTAACAGTTTTATGTAAAGAATTAAGCATTGCATACATATAATAAATGGTGTACTTTAACCTCATTTTATGTATTTACAGTTCCCTGCTGGAGCACAAGCAAGGCCACCTAATTATTCTAACTAGTAAGCCTGAAAGAGGCACTAAGAAAATCACAAATACTTGGCCTATTCAAGTTGCACAGCCTCCTGTGAGCACCCATTCTAATGTATCAGCTAGCTGGTGAGCTAATGATAGTCATGGATGAAATTCAACATTGTATTTATGCTGACAGAAGAATTAGCCTTCTTTCCTCCACATGAGAGAGAAGCAGAACTCCTTCCCATGCCTCAGGATAACATTTTACAGTCATAGGCACATACAGAGATTAAGATCAGGTACCAGTTTGCTCCAGGCAGTTACGCAGTGCTGCAAATTAACGAAGCAGAAATACATAAAAACAAGCGGCCAATCTTTCTCATATTTGAAGCTGCATACCAAAATCCTCATGTGACAGAATTACAAAAACACCCCTGAGACAAGGGACAGCTGGGACAGCAGAAGCAGCAGAGCTCCAGAAGTGGCTCACAGACAGAGGATGGACCTGGCATGAGCGCTCAACTGGGTAACTTGCAATGCCAGCCTTGGGAGCCTCCACATCCCTGGTACCTCTTCCGGCTCGCCAATACAGACTACGCACAGCAGCTCCACACCGTCTCGATCTTTGTTCTGACTTATTTCAACAAGACAGGCTGACCGCTGAAACTACCTGGAATGACTCACAAGCAGCACAGGTACCACAGGTACTTCAAAAACACCAGTTACTATTCTAATAATTCTGGACTTGAAAAATATCTTATGCTTCTTGACCTGAAAACAATAACCATAATTTTCTTACAAGGGTTAATATTCATTCAATTCAAAAGAGAAACAATCCAGACAAAAAAAAAACATAGGTGAAATACTGCAATAATTTTTTTTTCCACCAAACTGAGTAATGAAGTATCCTTCATTAGTTGATCATTGGCAAAGCTACTTTCCGTAAGGACATAACTACTCTTTCTTGATCCTTTTCATTTGTACTTGACTGAACTCCACACCTTGTAAATCAGTATTCATGTCACTTTTTTTTTTTTTTTNAAAACTTACCTCTGTAGTGGTCCCAATGTCAGCTGATGGGCTGTATGTGCTGGTATCTGGTGGAGCGGTACCAATACTACTTTTAACTGGAGAGCTAGGAGGAGCAGGTCCTGTCATGGTTTCAGTATAGACAGAAGACTGATACAGAATTCCTTTTCTCTGAATTTTATTCCAAACTTTACTTGTAATCTCAGCCAGTTCATACAAAAGCTGCACCTGAAAGAAAAAAAAAATTAAAGGAAGAATTTCTTAATGAGGCAAAGGAAGATCATGAAAATCAAAGTCCTCCACTGAGACCTAAAATGCAGAACTGAAATTCTTAGAATTTATAATGTTCTGATAAGCAACTACATTGCAATTAAGATAATTAGCAGCAGTCACAGTACAGTGATTTTGATAAAAAATCTGCTCTTTGTATAATAAGCCAGTATGTAGTTCATAAAAACACAACCAATAATCTGGTCTTGTAAAACTTTTACTAACATAAATTTTAACAATTAAACAAAGGTAATTTCTGGCATATTTCATATGTACAGACAGTCTCTTTAGAAAAAGGCAAACATATAAACTTTATGGAATATTAACAAAACAAAACAAAAATTATTCATTTAAATGGTATTAAAATAATGATCCCATGCAGCACATTAAGCTGTTCTATGTTTTAGGAAGAATATCCATTATTAAACTCAATAGTCTCCTGGCATATGTCATTCCAATATTCAGAAAACATACTGTTTAACTTGCACATTGTTTGACTCAGTTCTAAGATATTTACACAAGTTTTTGTAAATAAGCATTAATCACGGAATTTGTATGACAACATACTGCAATATACTGTATAAAACAAGCTCAGGGAAAACTGCAAACAATATATAAGCAGATCCACAGCTGGATACCATACCCAAACTTGCCATTATAAAAAATGGAAATTCTCATATTTATAAGAACTTTAAGCCTCAGGACATCTACACTATGAAGCTGGCTTCTAATGTGGGCAGAACAGATGCAGAAAAACACTGCTGTCAATCTATATTTGATGTAAAACAGTACTTGATTTTGTGCGTGAGAGTGTGTGATGAAGTCTCAAAGAACATGCTACAGTCCTTTCTTAAGAGGTGAAGTGCTGGAATTTTATAAAATCCTTCTTAGTTCATCTTGGATTTTCTTTTGAAGTTTCAAGGCTTACACTGAGCAGGTCATATACGTTTTTGACAGAATTTTTCCTTAAAGGAGATAAACTTCCCAGTACTTTTTTTGTCTTCATGCACGGTGCTTTCTACAGACAAACAATAAAGCTGGCTGTTTTCACTTATAGCAAAAACTTATTTTAGCTTCGCTTTAAAAAGCGTAATGTCTATAGCACTTTGATATGCAGTGGTAGCCTTTAAATTACTATTTACAAATTTCCAAGTTTTCCTGAGCATCTTACATGTAACTCAGGAAGATCCACTAATAAAGTCCATCTGATTGATTGAGTAATATAACATTAACTGGTGTTGACACTTTGCTGGCAAAACAATCTCTAGAAAATTAATAGGATACAGGCACACATCCAAATCATACATGCTTGCAGCCTCCCCTCCCTCAAAATATTTATTGGTCAAGAGACCAAAGGATAATTTAAGCTATGCTTCTCCTGAGGAAGCAGGGCTTCCAGAAATTTAATTATGCTACTGTTCATACGGACCCAAAATAACACAAAGGAAGAAATGATACAACTTCTGTGTTTACATGCATGCTTGTATACAGACTAAAGAGGTTTGTCATCAGATAATCCAACACTAAAGAGTTTAGACCTTATTGGGATTGCAACAGTCATAATCATTAAAGCTAATAATTACTTATGTTCTCAGAGAGATTTTTTTAATTTCTGAGGCTGGAATCCTTGCAGCCACTCTGCAATAGAGGCTATTTCAGACAGCTATGGTCTCCTCTCAGAGCGCTGCCAGCAACCAATAAGCCAATTAGGGAGATGATTTTCATAGAGATGTTAAAAAGTAGAAACTACAAAAAAGCCACACTACAAAACTTCTTTAAAACAAAAAAGACATGTCTATATGTAAATAAAATTCAAAAACCTCAGGTAAAGAGCTGAAGCTGTGTCTTTGATTATTGTTTAATACACTTAATTTTATCCCAGTGCTTGTAGCTCATTAAAATGGAAGGATTTCTGATAATCTTTTGGTTAAATTTTTTCAAGTGAGTTTGAATATTTTGAAAGTCCATTCCTCATTATATCAAAAGAGCATGTAAACATAAGGTCTCTCTGTTTTAGAAGTATTTTGGAGCACAACAGTAAATATACAATTCTGTTTAGTACTCCCTATTCAAGGGAAGAAAAATTGTATGACAAAAATAGGAAAAACTCTGCCAGTATTTCTTATAAGAAAAGCTTCCCTCTCTCATTGCTTCCAGTCCCTTCGCAGCAAAACCACACATAACTCCATAAGACTCCACTGGTTACTTGGCAAAATCTGTGAAGTTCAATGTATGACAGTATTTTATACTTAAAACACGTTACTACAAAATTGAGAACAATACAACAAAAGGCAATATCCTGACAATTTTGCACACTGAAAGCATCTATTGACTTTGCAGCAACACTACCATCAAAACATGGTTTCACATTAAATCATAATAGTTGTACAGTAAAATACTTCACCTTTGCTACCATTTAACAAATTCACCAAGTATCACCTAATTTAAGGCTGTCATCTGCAGACAAAATACAGTTTATCATTCTAAAGAATCAAATTTCATAGTTACTCTAGAGTGAATTTACAAATATCAAATGCTGTTTATGTAATTATATTTTCCATCTTAAAGCAGGGAGAAAGGATAGCTGAAGAACCTTCACTAAACTCAAATAATTTGTCCACATCTTTTTGGTCACTATAAAACTCCAGGAAATGAACAACATCCTAGTGTACAGGAACATCATTTAAGACAATAATATTTGTTTTATTTGGTCTGATATTCCAGTGTACAACTTCATTTTAACATTTCACAACACTCAATGTTATGATTTATATGGAACTTACAACTTACATTTTTTTAGAGCGGGTATCTGCTTAGAGTTTGCAAAACAAATTATTTGATCACACTTTTATTGGAATGTTTGAAAATGTGTTTTCCTTATTCTGTTTTTCCTTCTAATTTGCAACCGAAATTCAGGCTTCCATTTAAAACAACACCATTCAGCTTATAAATTTAATACAATTAATGTATTATGTTTATTAACTATAAGCAATAATTTTGGAGATCTAAAAAAAAATCAGAGTTCATCAGACAATTTGCTGGAATTTCACTGAGAGCGTACCAATCAAACACAGCAAACTATTTTGCTACATAAACATCTCAAAATATTTACAAATTCTCAGAATAGTAGCAATATCACAATGAAATCTGTGAAGTTCTATTAATACAGAATAAGGCAGGTTTCCATAGTATGTGAAATTATTGCATATTCATTAAACATTTTGGAAATACCATGAGCTTGCAAAGCAAAGCTTCCAGAAGTCTTGAAATGTAAAAGGTAAAATTATCAGCAAAATCTTAATTCTGTACTTTCTTATTTACACATTTATAACTCAGTGACAACCTTTTATATTCACAAACACACCTGTCATACAGATTTACAAGCCTGAGTAGACCTTGTTTAGGCTGCTCAGTTTCAAATTTTAATTTGCCATGTCCATTGTGCAATCTCACTCCAAAACTCTTACTAGTGAATTTGAGCCCATCTAGTAGAGAAGACAATGGCATATAGCAAGTGAGTCAGAAATAAGTTGGATGGAAGTCAGTGAATGGGGTTGGAGACCACACATTGAGGATAAAATAAAAATGTAGTTTAAAACACTTGTTTCTCTCATAGAACACAGAATGAGAAAAGGGAAAAATAGCATGTGACTGAGAAACAGATTGTAATGAGTATACACAAGGGACAACATTAAAATTAACCAGCCATCATAGCTTTAGCATTCTCAGACTTAGGCCATAGGCCCGAAATCTTTATAAACATGATGTGTTGTCACAGATATCAGATAAAATGACAATACTTTGTGTTCTTTTCCCTTCTTTCTATCGACTAAAGCAATAAACAAATCATTTTGACCAGGATGTCCTTTGAAAAGTCTTACTTATGGATAACACTTTAGAGCACATGGCAAATGAATGCAGAGCCCTACTCAGATCTAAACATATTTGCAATTCCCATGAATAAGAGTGTTATTTCCAACACCACCATTGTTCATACATTGCAACTGTCACGAAAGTGTAATTTACAGTAGAGATTACTCAAAATTGTGCATAGAAAGCCTACTCTATTTTGACTACAGCAAACTTGACCCAACCCTGTAAAATACAGGGTGCACTTTCTGAAAATCTGGCAACCTCTTTGCCTTTTAATAAACATGTATGAGTCAGTAACTTATTTTCATACTTTCATATGTTTTTTTCCTTACTAAAGGATACCACTGTTTGCCTAAAAACCACTGTATGTCCAAAGAAATAATAATTCTATGAGAATATGGTAAAAAATTACATCAAACCATTTCAATAATATGAATCCACAGTGACAGCAGAAAAGTACTACAGCATTTAATGGTACATCTGCAATTCATTTCATTCCATCAGCCAAAAGATGCTTTTATATTGTAGCTATTACATTTTGAGAAGAGTTTAAATTACAAAACTTGAGAGAGCTTCAAAGAAAATCTTAATCTAAGCACCTTGATCTTGATGGCCCAGTTAAAAAAAAATTAAGATAGAAGAGAACCTCTTCAACAAAAAGCAGAACAATTGTACTTAAATCGAGTTATTTTTAATTTCCTTTCATAAATCAATTAAATGTACCAACCTGGGGGTTCGAGCATTTTATTTCAAGGGACTCGAGGTCAACATGGAGGCAGACAACAAAAGAGTGTCTGGATTCTGGCCCCGAAGCAAGCAGTTTCTGTGAAGTAACAGCTAAAGTAGAAGTACAGCCCATTGGTTCCACTAGATTAAGTGTCATCTGTTGTCCAAGAAGAGTATACATACTGAAATGATACAGACTAATAGTCCATGGAAAGGCATCACCTAATGATTAAAAAGAAGGGAAAACAGTTAAATATTTGCATCATAAACACTAGGGTATGATTTTCTCAAAACTCGGTAAAGGCCTTATCCTAAACCCACTTAGAAGTCAGCAACTGCTGTCAATGAACATTAAATTAATCCTGAACCCTCAAAAACATAATTCAACCATCAATTTCTTTCTGCACCTTGAAATCTAAACAATTGCAAGATTTTTATTTATTTTACAACTTTTTAAAAATTGAATGGGGGCATTTTTTACCCTAAACTGTGAACAAACGTGTACAACAGTCTTTAAAGAATGTATATTTTGCTTTATTTGATTTTCCTCAAACTGAGGAGTATTCTGAAATCACTCCCCACTTATTTCAGCATATGGGGTGGCAGAGACAGTTCCTTACATTACATACTCCGTAGCTTACACGTTTTTCTTTGTAGCTTATACATGTTTTTCTTCTGAAAATTTACAGATTGCATCTCAACAGAGTGGTGCCACAGGGTAAAGCTTATGCCAGTGCACAGCTCAGTAAATGAGACCTTAACCACATTTGTCCAGCTCTGACTAGATTAATCCAGTATAAGCCAGAAAAACAAAGAAGCAATGGATAAACTTCATTGTTGTCATCACTGCTGCCTTCACACGTTGGTAGTACCTTTGGGGTGGGACACCAGAGAGTGACAGAACCTATGGTGACAACCGCTAATTTGCCTTAGATGCAGAGGAAATCAAGGAGGATGGCCTGGGGCTATATGACTACCAAGGACATTGGCGGTTTATGCTGATAATCTAATACAGAAAGCAACAAATAGTGAAAACAACAGCTCCTTAGACTGGGAGGAGAGAAGTGGGAACAGACACCTACACATGTCTGATGGTGGAGAAAGTCGAGCCTGAGGCAGTACTGCAATGTTTAGATGCCAGGATCCAAGAAAGTGAGCATCCCACTTCCCTGCCTCCAGGGCCTAAACTGAACTGGTGGGGTAGTGGTCTTGATTGGTACCCCTGTGTCATACGTGTTTGTGTTGTAGAATTGAAATTAATATCCAGCTTTTAAGCCCATGATGCTTATTAAATGAATTTTCTGCTGTATGTCACCACGTGGTGTGGCTTTGCTCTTGCTGCTGCTTCCCCTTAATTCCCCAGTAACAGAATGGTGATGTATTTTGTAAAAACAAATTACTATAGACGTACACCGAGCACTCATATCCTATACTTAGAAGGGAGCCTACCCAGAGAACTGCCTGGCAGTTTATCATGAATCACTATCAAGAATAACCAATTGGCAGTGTCCAACAATAAAACGTTACAGCTCTGATACAATCAGTTTTCTTTAGATTGTCAATAGATGGGGAAAAAGGAAAATTCTCCAAAGCAGGACCAGAGCCAATTATTTGGGCAGGTCTTCAAAAGGCCAACAGGAACCTTTTTTTTTTTTTTCAGTGATAGAAAACCTTTAACAGCTCTACCGGCCAGAGTTGAAAGGAACTGCCTGAAGAACTGAGATAGTAGACCACATATGCTGAAGGAGCATCCCACATTTGGTAACTGGGTCCCACAGAAAGAATTTTGGGTCTGCAAGAGACTGTGAACCAAAATCCGAAGAACGCTCAACAGAAGTGAGGAAAATGAGGCAATGAAAGACATGTGGGTAATTCTTATTTCACATGCAATATACATATAGTTTTTTTTTTCTCTTTAGAAATACATGAGGATAACAATTTAGATCTTTTTCCTCTAAAGAAAGTTTCATTACTCCATTTATCAAACTTTCAGCTGAGGAAGTTAGGCCTTTTTGTCCCCACTTGAATGACAGAGAGCCAGTTCCCAGCATGTAAACCTTCTATCCACTGAGAGAAAGTGTCTGCCCCAATTCAAAGTAATGTAAAAGTAGCTGGTTGCAGCAGTCTTGGATCCAAACATAGCAGGCTCGTGAGCATCCACAAATCTCAGCCAGGGCAGAAAACTTCTTCATCTTTGTACAGAGCTCGCTCGTTTGGAGGAAGCAAAGGACAAAGATCTCCTTCCTATATCAAAATTTAGAAGATTATTTGGTATGATGTTTTATTTTTCACAACTTTGGGCCTGGAATCATGGTAGTAAGAGTCCCTATCAATCTGATTATCCAGAAGCATGGGAGGCAGTCTTGAGAATCCGAAGACGGCAGACAAATACAGGTATACACTAGGATGGACCCTCAGGGTCTCACAGAACAGTAAGTAACTTGAACTTGAGTATTTACACAATATACGGAGAGTATGTTTGCTGACTTATGTGGCATACGGTTAACTCTGTCCTGCTGAGAAATCACATTGCTTAGAAATACTACAAATTGTTAACTCTGATTGATTATTTAAAAGAAATTAGATTCAAACATCTTTTTACCATATTATTTTACCAAGAGTTCTATTGTTTTGTCCGGAAGTAGCACCAGCAATAAGTTTATATGCTCAGGAGTATATATCAGGAAAGTCTGTGTATCTCATCCTAAGAAAGAACTGAAAACGTCAGTAGTTTATTTTGAAGTTATGACATACTGAAGAATTCAGCTCAGGCAAAGTAACTTGAAAATATTTTGGAAAGATTTCAGATTATAAATTTAAAAGTAGTTAGCAATCTGTATTTTTTCCAAGTTCAGTCAGCCAAGAAATACAAAATATTAATTGTAATAGATGGAAAAAATTCAAATGCAAAATCAACTCTAATGACATGTTTCTAATTACTACGCATGATCTTTGTTTTTTTCTGTGACCACCACACTAAATTAACATCGTATATATTTCAGGGATTAGAAAGAAAATCTCTGAAGAGAGATGCTAACTATTCTATGCTGTATACAGTATCTACCTTAAAAGGAAAACACCAATCAAATTTTTATCAAATGTACAGAAACCACAGTATGCTGAACAAACACTATATGACAAATTTACAACTATAAAATTCCCCTTTTTTTCCATCAATTACCTCTTTCTCAGCTCCATACACACTATGTAACATTCTAACATTATACTAGAACTGTCCACCTAATAATGGAGAGCAACTTTTTACACAGGCAGATAGTGATAGGACAAGGGGAGATTTAGACTAGGTGTTAGGAGGAAATTCTTCACTCAAAGGGTGGTGAGACATGGGAACAGGTTGCCCAGAGAAGTGGTGGATATCCCATCCCTGGAGGTGTTCAAGGCCAGGTTGGATGGGGCTTTGGGCAACTTGATCTAGCGGGAAATGTTGGAACTGGATGGTCTTTAAGGTCCCTTCCAACCCAAATCATTCTATTCTATGAAATACATGTTTTGTGGTTATACTTGTTTGCTTTATTTGTTTACAAAAATAATAATTACTTACTTGTAGATTGGTTTTGTGAAACTATTTCAGTAACTCAAAGTGTTAAACATCAAAAGCAACACTGTTTATAGGTTTTATTTCAAAACTCATTTATTAATAGGAATAAAGGAAAGAAAAGCCAGTGCCACACTTCACAGATGTTTTCTCTACATGTCTAAACTTGCCATCCATGTTTACTATTGTTTCCTCATCTAATTGCTGAGATTCTTTTACACTGAAATATTGTAAGTAAAACTTACACTGCCTTCAATGGAACCAGTGCTCACCCCATACTCTTAACAGCAAGAATATAAAAGATACACATGAAAGACCCCTAGTACGGTTGAAGATTCTGGTTAGTTCCTGACCTACAGCTGTCATAATTTTTTAACTTCTCTAAAGATCACTACTGATTTGAAAAACTTAAAATGTGTTCATTAAGATATTTCAACTGTTTTGATAACTTCTTGAATTTATAAATGCCACTTTAAGATCTTTGGCAGTTGACTGACCTGATCACCAGACAATTTTCTGGAATGCCAGACAATTGGCTTTCATCACTTATCTGCTATTTGCTATAGTTTGGCAAGACTCCTTTTCTACAGAATGAGTTACTTTTGCAATATGTATAATTATACGTTTTTGCTGCGTGCAAGCACTTTCACTGGTAGCTATCTGATGTACTTTCTGTTTCTCAGCTAGAGGTAATGCTCATTATAAGCTTTTCCATATGCTTGAGATACAACATTGATAAATATACTTAATTAGTAACAATTTTGTTATATGTTTGCTCTCACTTTTATATGACACTTGTCTTTATTTTAAAAAACATATTGCAGAAGTGGCAGCTGTACACAACACTGTGTATATAATGTTGACAGCTATACAAAAGATAAATTATGTTTGTTTAAAATTAGTAATGGTAAGAGAGAGACCATGAAAGCTTTATCATATATATGAATTGGGGTCTATTCCCACTCTTGCTAAAGGTATCCTTTGCAATCTTCGAAAAGCATCTGGATTACTCTGTCTTCAGTTCTCTTTCTGTACCCACACTGCAGTGTGTTGACATGGATTTCCAATGCTTTTATGCTTGCAGGCAACACGCCATGTTTAAATGAAAAAGGTATTGCAATAGTTACTTATTAGGTCAGCATTGTACTTACTCCCAGTCATGCAACAGAGGAGCAGTTATATGACTGCATATATTACATGCACACAGTCAAAAGCACTGAGAGCTCAGACCAAGTTCAGTGATCACTTCAGCAGATGAGATTTAGTTCTACAGACTTCAAACGTAAGCATAAACACACATGCTTTGCTAACTTAAGCCCAGCTATTTGAGAGCTCACAAAGCTGAAAAGCTGTTTAAGTAGAATGTCATTGCTACTCAGATACTGAAGAACATCACTAAAATGTGACAGTTAATTTTATAAAGTCATTACCCATAACAGGTAACTTGAATACAATAATTACCATGTTGTGCAAATGGTGACATTGGTGACAGATCACTGTTTGAATGTCGAATAGTTTTCTATTAAAAACTGACCAAGTGCCTTAAATACTCATCTTACAATTTACAGAAATTACTTCCCAGTTTTTTTAATTGAAATACAGCATTATTTTAATCTAATGCAAGATAATTATTTCTAAGAATGGCCACTATACTGCTGCGAACATTCAACTGCCTTTTTTTGTATGTTGAAATCTATACGCTTCCATTGTATTGGTTTATGATCAATACATTTCATTAAAATTAATTCACACACTAGTATTAGAAGTCCTAATTCTGTTGTCGCCTGACAACTTACAGAGTTTAAACACATGCTACAAAATATCTGTGAAGTTATATAATTTGTCATATTTCACAAACAAAATCCATCTCTCAGGGACTGCCCTCATATTTAAATGTTTGGAATACAATGATTTACATGATTGTCAGTATACTGTTACCCACATAATGTGAATGAGATGCCTAGCAATTGCAGTAACAATTGGCAACAATTTGAAGATATTTTCAACACTTTTTTCTGTATTTTACTGTCTTACCTAAATACCTGTATCTTACTGTATCTTACCTAAAAATAACATATTTAGGAAGACTGATTCATAAAAGTTACCGATATGAATGCAGAGAAGAACATTGTACATGTGCCAGTTAAGGATTAGGGGGAAAAGAAAAAAAGAAAGAAAAAGAAAAAAAAAAGAAGAAAAGATCAAAGTAGGGGGAACAAACTAACAAACAGTAACTAGTTTAAAAATATGAGTAATTAAATTAAAATAATTAAAGTGCAAACTGCTAAACAGAGGAAGAGTTCATAGATGCCAAAAATGTTCTCATTATTACTCTAAAACATAGTGCTATGTCCAAAGCAACATTTTAATTCCCTTCATGTCTTCAATTTCTTTTCCTATTAGCATATTTTAAATATGAATGCAAAAATTTTCGGAAGACCACTTAGCAATCCAGAAGTCCCATCCAGAACGACTTCTTTTGTCCAACTGCAACTTTACCACACTTTATCCTATCACTCTAGGGGGTGACTAAGAGAATATATAGAAAAATTGTCAAGTAGTTGAAGTTAGCTACACACAAACATTCACAGAAAGTCACAGCTCGCTTTAAGCAGTTCCCTAAACATTTCAGTCCTGCTCTTAAACTGAGTTTCTAACTACCTAATCTCTCCTTTCTAACTGTTTTAATTTCTTCAGTGAATACTATCTCCTGGATAATTGGATCTGAAATTTTCTCATTGATTTGAACGATAAAGATAATACTTAATGTAATTTAAAACTTTAAAGAACTTAAGTTGTATGTTTTATTCAACAGAAATTCAGCAATACCTCATTCTTTACATAGATAAATCCATTTCTGATCATCAGCTTAGTATGGTTGAGCTAATTTATGTTTCCAAATCAAAGTACTATACTTAAATGTTCTTTTAAGTATCACTACAAACTACAATTACTTCAGAAAAGACATGTATCAGAACTCTGAAAACAAATGGAAAGACCTGATTGTGGGATTTTGTATAAGCTATTTTTATAGTACGTTGACATCTTGAGGTCAATAAGTCTTTTGTGAGCAGGCTGTAATATCCCCAGATGGGTAGATGAGGGGAGAGCGGTGGATGTGGTCTACCTTGACTTCAGTAAGGCTTTTGACACCGTCTCCCATAACATCCTCATAAACAAGCTCAGGAAGTGCGGTCTAGATGAGCGGACGGTGAGGTGGATTGGCAATTGGCTGGATGACAGAGCTCAGAGAGTTGTGCTTAGTGGTGTGGAGTCTAGTTGGAGGCCTGTAGCTAGCGGTGTCCCCCAC
>VXAL01009118.1:0-14228 GCA_013399475.1 Chauna torquata
CCCACCCCGCACCCCCAAGTCTCCGCAGTCACCTCCCGGCACAGGGCACGGGACGCTGCCCCAGCGTGGAGAGGAGGAAAGGACGGGTCCCCCCCTGCTGGTGCCACGATGGCAGGAAGGTGACAGTCCATTGGCGAGGCCAGCTGAGTGGGCACTGGGCTGCACTGGGCGCCCAGTCGGACCTTTCCCTCCTCCATCCCTTCCCCAGCCATGAGCCGGGGCCACGTCTGGGGAGGCCACCAAAGCCTGCACCCCCTCAAGAAGCCGGCGAGGGCCCCCGGCCACCGATGTCCCACGTGGCTGCAGCCCTGGCTCAGCTCCAGGGTCCCCATCCCCCAGGCCCTGTCCCCGTCACTCACCGTCTGGTCGGTGAGCGGGGGCAGGACGATGGTCTTCTCCATCGTGTTCATCACCAGCTTCCAGAGCTCCTTCAGCACCCGCTTCAGCACCGTCTTCTCGCAGATCTTGGCGAAGAGCGTCAGGCTACGGAGAGGGGACGGGGCTGAAGGTCCCAGCACGGCCCCCCCTCCCCATTGCCACCCCTTGCACGGCCACCGCAGCCCTGCTGGTCACCCACACTCCTGGGGTGGGTTGGGGACATCGAGGGGTCCCTGTGCTGCCCCCCCCCCAACTCACTTGCTGTCCAGGAGGTCCATGATGGGCTGCAGGACATTGTCGGCATCCTGCGCGACGCTGCTGCAGGTGCTGGCGGGGACGTTGCCGGTGCCCTTCACCTGGCCCAGGATGTCACCCATCTGCTTGACGCACTCCTCGATGTGCGGCTGGAAGCTGGGGACGGCAACGCCCAGGGGGCTCAGTGTCCCCCGTGGTCACACCGTGGGGCTGCCCAGGACCCACCTGGCCAAGCAGAGCCCCCAGCCCGGCCACGACCACAGCTCCTGGACCCCAGACCCTGGCCCACCACCCGTGTCCCCTCACCTGGTGGCAAAGACTCGGCTCAGCTCATCCAGGACGTTGTTGAGTTTCACCTGCAGCTCCTTGAGGATGTCACTGGCTTCTGTGTCCAGCTGGAGGGGGGACAGGTTGGTGAGGACATCAGGGTCCCTGGCCCAGCCCTGGGGGGGGCTGTCTCTGCTCCCCAAATGCACCCCTGGGCCGGGTGAAGCCCATCCTTGGGCTGGTGTGGTGGGACAGCAGGGTGCCATGGGGTGGGACAGGGTGACCCATGCAGAAATGAGGAACTGGGGACTGCTCCAGCACTGCAGAGCCAGGGAAAAGGGACTGATCCTGCCCCGCTACGTGGTTCCCCCCCCCAGGGACCCCCGATACGCACCTCCTTCCCCCCCATGGCTTCAAACATCTTCTCGAGCTGGACGCGGAGCTGCTGGATGTTGTTCATCAGGATGCAGGGCTGGAGGGGCGGGAGCAGCGGGGTCAGCACCAGCACACGCGGCTGCAACACCCCCCTGCGAGCCCCCCACCCTGCACGGGGAGCATCAGAACCCCACGGCGCTGACGTGTTTTGGGGACCACCATCGGACACCAAGTCCAAGGGCAGGACTTGCGTCACGGGGACGAGCTCTGGGCCACCGCGCGGGGACAGTGGCGAGCAGAAAGGAGATACGTCACCACTTTCTCCTTCTCCTTGGAGCAGTACGAGGCAAAATCCTTGGAGATGATCTCGGCGTACTGCAGCAGCACGTTGCTGATGGTCTGCGGCCGGACAAGAGACGGGACCGGCCCGGCGAGCAGCAAAGAGGAGGAGGAAGGAGGGAGAGGACACCATGAGACCCAGGGTAGCGAAGCAACCCCCGGAGCTGGGACCCACGCCGGGACCCCTGGCCCCACGGATGTGCCGGGAGTGTGGGCGCAGCCAGACTGAGCGCGGCCGGTCTCCGCGGGCAGCTCAGTCCCGGTGCAGGCGGGAAGGCACCAGCCGTCGAGCCCGCCCACAGCTCCCTCCCACGCTGCAGCGAGCAGCGAGCCGGTGGCATTTAATTAATTGAGATTAATTAACTGATCGACTCATTAATTAGATAATGGCCCACGCTAGTGAAGCTGGCAGAGCCACGGGGCCTGGTGGCGGCACGGCACGTCCGTTTGAGCATCGTGTGATTTGTGCCCCGTGGCTGGATGGGAGTGGCAGAGAGAGCCCAGGAGCCCCAGGCCAGCACGGTGGGGCTGGGGTCCCGGGGGTGCTGGGACCCCCCATCGGCTGCCCACCTTGGCAAACCTCCGCATGTAGTGCCCAACGATCTGGGGGTCGGGGCACTCCAGCTTCTTGATGATCTCGAAGCTCTGGTTGAGCTGGGAGAAGACGTCCACCACGGAGCAGGAGAAGAGCGCGTGCTCCGACGTCTGCTGGAACTGGGGGGCGAGAGGAAGCGTGAGCGGGCAGCGGGGACGAGGCCTTTTGGCCCCAGCGGGGACACACCGGGCATCGTCTCGCTGCAGCAGCCTGGGATGCTCCGGCACTCATCGGCCGCAGCCATACCCCGTCCTTCTTGTCCCGCTCCAGCGCTCCGTGCAGGAAATCCCGCGACACCTCCTCGTTCTCATCCAGCCACTGGATAACGAAGGGCTCGAACCAGCTGGAGGAGAGGCACGTCCCCGGTGAGACCGGGCAGCGCGGGGCCTCGAGCCCCCCTTCCTGGCCCCCCCCCCAGGGCTGCACTCACGCGGGGTACTCGGGCACGCGGCTCTTGAAGGAGGGCAGCTCGGTGACGTACTCGTTGTACAGCCACTTCACCTTGAAGTGCAGGTTCATGTAGTCCGCGCTCTTGCACAGGCGGTGCTTGTCGTGCTCTGCACGGGGGAGGCAAGAGAGCGGGGTGGTCGCTTTGAGCCCCAAATCCTGGCGGGGGGATTTGGGCAGCTCCAGGGATGCCAGGGTGATGGGGAGAAGATGGAAGTGCCTCTTGGGAGGGATTTAAGCCAGACATGGCGGTGATGAGGGGTGAAATGGGTTTGCCCGTGCCTGGGGAATATTCGAGGTGGCTCCAGCGCCCAGCGCGGGGCGGCGTGGGGGCACTCACCCTCCATCGCGTACTTCATGTCCTGGGCAAAGAGGTTCCACATCACCTCGGCGCTGATCTTCCCCACGTTCAGCTCCTGGGGGAACCTGGGGCGGGGAGGGGGACAGCGCAGGCACAAGGTGGTCAGAGGGCGAGGAGGAGCCCCCACGAAGCCAGATCGCCGTGCGCGGCTTGGAGGTGCATCCCCCAGCCTCCTCCCTGAGTGCCTCCGTTTTCCCATCTGCAGAATGGATGTCACGCCCCACGGCCAAAGGACAAGCTCAGCTTTGTTGGCACCGCGTTAGCATCCCCCCGAGCATCCCTTTTCTTGGCAATAAATCAGTTGGTTACTCACTGGTTCAGGCAGGGCGTGTAGGAGTTCTTGTCCTCTTCAATAATGGACACGATCAGGGTGATGAGCTTGGACCAGAAATCCAGATTTTTGATGCTGGGCCCCTGCTCCTCGGGGGGCACCTCACCTTTCTTGGTCTGGAGCGATGGGGACACAGCAGAGGCTCCGGTCACCTGTCTGCCCCACGGGGCTCACTTTTGTGGCAAGGCTCATGGGGAGCATCGCGGGGTGGAGAAGGGAAGGACAAGCGCAGGGAGGGTGACGGAGCGGGAAGGAGAAGGGCAGGGGATGAGTGGAGGGGAGCAACGGGGTCCCTGCAGCGCCCGGTGGGCCAGGGCCACGCACCGGGTCCGTCTGGTACTCGCGGCTGTAGAGCTCGTGGCAGTTGTTGAAGATGTACTCGTACGTGGAGTTGAGGCAGGCTTTCACGCAGTCCTTCACCACCTGGCTGGCTCGGGGTGGGCTCTGCAGCTCCTGGACCTGCGCGGGGAGGCAGCGGGGCTGCGGGCAGAGCCAGCAGCCTGGGAGCTCGGGCTCCAAAGCTGCAAATCCAGAGGGAGCAAATACCTTCATCCGGAAAAAGGTGATGCTGGTCAGCAAATCCACCGTGGACTTGAGGTCCTGCAGCCGCTCGGGACTGCTGGCAGGGAAGTTATTCTGGGGAAGAAAAGAGAAGAGTTGCATGCAAAACTCTTGCTGGGAGGGCTGAAAGCAGACCATATTAAACAGGTGGGGAAACTGAGGCACGGCGGTGCCTTACCCGGTACATGGAGAGGTCAATCCGCAGCGAGTTGTGCAGCTGGTCGAGGAGTTTGACGAACCGTTCTTTCTGCGGAGAAACGCCCCGGAGCCGGGTGAACGGGGGAACGGAGACGGGGGCCGCCCCCCTCCCCACTGCGCCTGCCTCTGTGCCCCAGACCCATCCCTGTCCTGCCGTCCTGCCGTCCTGCCGTCCTGCCTTCCCTCCTGCCTCCGTCAGCACCCTGTGGCTGGGCGCTGGGGTGCCCACGGAGGAGCCCGTGCCCTCCTATGACCGGGGCTCGCTGGCATCACTGGGTGGCTCGAGGGCACGCAGGGCCCCTGCAGAGTGGGGACCCCTCAGTGCAGGACCGAGAGGCAGAAGCACGCATCCCCTTGGCTCTCGCTTTCTGTGCCGGAGGGGGACGGGGGTACCCCTGCCCTGCCCGCTCGAATGTCTCCAAGCCTGGACTCGGGGCGGGAGCACGGAGGGGGTCGCAGCATCGCGCCTCCAGGCTGCGCAGCCCCAGGAGCGAAGCCTTCAGGGAGCTCAGGATAAAAGGGCACGGGGAGAGCGGCCGTGCTGGGGCTGCATTTGCCCAGCTTTGGGTTTGAGCAGCTTCAAGACAAAGCAAGGGCGACCTCAGGAGTTGGATGCTCCGGGGGCTCCTTGCTTCCCTGCCCAGGCTGCACAGAGGGGAAATGCCGTGGGCTGGTGGTCTCCTTTGGGGATGAGTGGTTTTAATTCAGCTCCCGACCACCGAGTGCGAGGTGAAGGGATGCGAACCCCACGCTGGGTTGCAAATCAGGCAGCTGAACTGGAGGCAAAGCAAGCGCTTTCCCCTGAATGGGGAGGCACTTTGCTGTGCATCTGTGCTGGGGGGGTTTTGGACACCCCCACGTCGGCGGGGCCGGGGCCGCCCCGCCGCCCAGCATCCCCCTGCCTCCAAGTGCGGCGGGGGATGAGTCCTGCGCCCACTTGGCCGCGGCTCGGCCGAGCCCGCAGCCTGCGCTGGCGACCGCAAACCTTCGGAGCGCTCGCCCGCCGGAGACGGCAACGGTCCCCGGCACCGAACGGCTGCAGCGCGCTTAAAACCGGACACGCCAGGTACTCGGGGATAAAGCGACACGGCCGGGCACTTTAGGACCCAACCTTAGGCTCTCTAAAAAAAGAGAAAGAAACAAGTTTTTAAAACCTTCCACGTTAGAGAAAAGGTTTTTCGTGTGGTCTCCTCCTTCCGCAGGGCCCTGCGGCACAGCTCGCTCAGCTCTCGCTATCCCGTCCCTCGCTACCCAGCGCTTCACCCTAACCGGGGCTGGGCTCCAACCCCGCAGCACCCGCTTTCACCCGGGGGAGAAGCGGGGGCAGCCGGGGTGAGAGCGCAGCCCCCTCCTCGTCCTCATGCCCGTGGATGCACCCGGCTCCGGTGCAAATTCGGCCCCGTCCAGCAAGGCACCCATGGGTGCTGGCACAGCCAGGCGAGTTTGCGGCGGTCTGGGCTCGCACCCGACGCGTGCAGGGCCGTGCAGAGCTCCCGGCCAGCTTTGGCACCAAGGGCGGGCGGCGTGCTGCCATCCCAGCCGGCCCTGACTTCCATCCAGCTGTTACCATAATAATTTCGGGAGCGAATTTAGACCTTCTCCCAGGAAGGTGGCGGCTCATTTCCTTCCCAAACAATGGGAGAGGGATGAATCTGGGGGCGAGCGGGGGCCGATACCCCGCTGCCCGGCTGCCGTTGGGTGGGGAGCTGCCTTGCACGGCCCTTTTCGCCCCCTTTTTTCCCCCCGCCCCCTCCCAAGAGAAGAGAGAAGAAGAAGGAAGGAGTGTTTACGCACCATCGGACTTACCCCGAAATTGGAAGCGGCAAAGCGGTCGGAGGCCGAGACGTTGGTGGAGGCGGTGGTGTGGGCGTAGTAGGCGTTGATGTTGGCGAGCAGGGTGCTCATCACCGCCGGCACCCCCGGGCACATGTACTTAGAGGAGAGGCAGGCAAAATGCCTGGCGGGGAGAGGCGGAAGGTGAGGGCGCTGGGTGCCGCGGGGTTTGGGGTGCACACGTGCGAGGTGGGGACGCGTGTGCCCGTGGTGAGGGTGGGAGCGCAAACGGCAGCAGGGGAGGAGGACACAGCGCGGGCTTGGGGCGATGCCGGGGGCAAGGAACTCACGTCATGGCCTGGTAGATGGACTCCACCCCGTAGCGCATGGCAAACTCGTCCACGATCTCCTGCGCCGTCTCGTCGAAGTACACCTTCCAGGCGTCGTCCCCCTTGGCGTCGGGGATCTTCACCACCCCGTTGTTTTGCAAATCCGTCACGAAGTGGAAAAGGTTCTGGGGGCGTACAAGGGAGTCCCATCAGGTCCCCGGGGCCGGCGGTGGCACGGCAGGGACCGGCGCACTGCGGTGCGGGAGACGAGGGTCCGTGCGTCGCTCACCTCGTGCAGGCACGTGTACTGCACGTGGTAGGGAGCCACCTTCTCCTCGCCCTTGATCTCCACGCTGATGTGCAGCCGGATGGCTCCCGACACGGCCGACTTGTCTGTCCGCTTGTCTGGGGGGGGCACAGAGAGCAGGGTGAGGTGTGAGCCCCCCCGGAGCAGCTCTGTTCGCTCCCACCCTGAAACGGTCCCATCGTGGAGGGGCCGGGGTACGATGTGACCGAGGCATCGCAGAGGGGGATTCAGCCAGATCCTCCGGCACTACAGGGATGGGGCCCCTCTCCATGCCTCAGTTTCCCTGAGTGACCCCACGCAAGCACTTGATCCCGGTATTAAATGATGTTTTTAACATCATCCTGCCCTTCACAGCAGGGCGGATGGCACATCTGCCGGGACAGCCGCTTACCGAGGTTGTACCAGACGTCCATCTCCCCGCTCAGTGTCCGCACCTCGATGATCGTCTGGCCCAGGAAGTCGTCGGACTCCCTCTTGAAGCGCTGCTTGACGCGGGACTTGATGTCATCGTCTTCGTCCCAGACGCGGACCTTGATGCGGTCGGAGGAGTTATGGCACTCGCTGAGGGGGGACAGGCGGTGAGTCCCGGGGGGAAACCCGACCTCCATTTCCCCAAACCAGAGCTAGGGACAGCCCCAGCACCAGCTCCCAGTGACCCCAGCAGCCCCTTGTCCTCAGCTGGGGCAGGTCCCTGCCTCCCCACCACCCAAGCAGCCAGGGAGGGGCCACAGGGGCCAGGGGCCAACTTACAAATGAAAATTCTCCTCCCAGACCGGGTTGAGATTGCCGTAGATAGTTTTAGTCCTTTTTTTCGTCTTTCCAACCTGGACGGTAACATACGGGTCACTGGAGCCCGTCTTATCCTTTGCTTGCAGGCCCTGGGCACAAACGACTGCGGGACGGCACGGCACGGCACGGCACGGCACGTACACCCATCCACACCAGGCGCACGCGTGGCATAGCAGAGAGAGCAGAGAGCGAAGTCAATGCTGTGGCCACACCAAGGTCCCTGTGATGAGCACCTGATGTCACCCCCGTGTCCCCCCACAGAGCCCCGGGGACCAAAGCCACTTTGCAGGACAAGGAGGGCTGGAGCATGAAGCATGCTTGTGCACGGGGACAGTCACACCTGCGAGGACAAGAGGTGTCTGCAGGGACAGTGTGGCTGATGGAGATCGAAGCGTCTCCACTCTCGCCCCAAATGCGCTGGCTCATCGAGGGTGCAGTTTCGGGGGGAGCGGGAGCTGTGCCCGCAGGGACATCCCGTGCTGGGGGCAGCAGGGACACAGGGTCCCCGCAGCGTGTGACAGCAGGCGTGGCCAGTGCCTACCCGTGATGCTGATCTTGGCCGACCATTTGGAGGTGCCGTCCAGGACGCTCTGCTTCACCGCCTTCATCTGCTGCGTGTGCGTGGTCTTGGTGACCCCAAACACCTCCTGGATCAGCTCGAAGATCTCCGGCTTGTTGCGCTCCCGGATCTTCATGCGGTCTTTGAGCACCATGATGATGTTCTGGGTCCGGTCCTCTGCTCCATGCTTGGAGCTCTTCTCTGCTGCCCCTGGGAGAGGACAGCGATGGGTGGGATGGGGGGGGACAGACGGCATCCAGGAGAGAGCCGAGACCTCCCCAAGCTCACCACGGATGAACAAATTCAAACCTGGAGGGGTTTACACCCTGCCCAGGGCAGCTCTGCCCTGCTCACCACCTCCCCATGCATGCAGCAGGAGACCGCCTCCCAAATAATTGCTAGCTTGCTCCGTGCCACCCCAAAGCGAGAAGGGACGAGGCCATGGGCGACGGCTCCTTACTCTGCAGGCAGTCGGCGTTGAGCAGGTCCTGGCACTTCTCGTGGCACTTCACGCCGCACTCGGCGCAGCGCATGCCCTGCCGGGCGATGCCCCAGAGCAGCCCCTCGCACTCGTAGCAGTAGGTGGGGGTGGTGGCCGTCCACACCTCGAAGTTGTGGGGCGTCGTGCAGGAGATGGGGTACACTAAGGCTTGCAGGGTCTTCTTGTAAACATGGTTTTTCTGTGCAAGGAAGGAAGAGAGAGGGGGGAGAAGCTCACGCAGAGCCCCCCTCCACGGGTGTCGGGCCACGTGCGATGCCACCGCTGGATGGGGACAGGCTCAGCAGCACGTAGAGCGGGACAGAGGATAAATGCCACTGTCCCCGAGTGCAGCTGTGAGCACGGTGGCCACACTGGCACTGCCGGGAGGATGGCAGCGTGGACCCTGCGTCTCCGTCGCTGTCACCGCCCCGCGCCCCATCCAGCCCGCCACCTACCAGCTCCTCATTGTTTAAGGTGCTTGAGGCCAGCGCGGACGTGATTCCCGCTTTCCTGGACTGGACCAAGGACTGTGGGAAAGAAACAGAGTTCCCAGATCCTGCACAGCCCCTTGCCGTGGGTCCGAGACCCCCGAGACTGGGGTGGGAGCACTCACCATTGCCTGCGGGCAGCCAGGGCCAGCAAGGAGGGAATAAAACGCCGTTATTAGGAGGCATTTCACAGCAGAACACGTCCCCCCACTTCGTCCCCTGCCAAATCCCACCAGGACAAGGCAGCAGCCCCGACCTCCTCCCTCACACGGTGCCCACCCCACTGCCACCCACAACCCAGCATCCCGAAACCCCGACACCGACACAACACAGCAGAAGCATCAGCAGGCGCCCTGAGCAGGTTGGGGACAGGGGCAGCGAAGGGGAACAGCGGGGTGGGATGGGGCAGGAGGGCTGGGGACAGGATGGAGGCACCCTGGGGAGATGTCCCCACAAAGTGGGGGGTGAGGTGGAGGAAGGAGGCGAAGGGCACCTAATTCTGGGCACAATGGGTGTCTGGTTTCCAAAATTGCTGTCTTTTGTCACCAGAGAGGTGACAGCAGGGGGACCCCGTGCATTACAGGGGCTGAATGGGACACCGGTGCCCAGCGAGGGGACAGCACAGCCCATCACGATGGTGGGGACAGGAGCACAGGGTCCAAAAAGCCAGCACGATCGCTCCTGCAGGGCTCAGGTCCATCCGCTTGGCACCAGCACAATCTGAGACACAGGGACCGCGGCTGGGTGGGACGGGAGGGGACCAGGGACACGTCCATGCTCTTGTGGCACCAGTAAAAATCAGGAAACCAGATGCCTTGGGCTGATGCTCGGTGTCGGGGCCCTGCAGCTCCGTTAAAGAGAAGCACCCTTGGGCGAGGAGAGCCCGGCCACGCCATCCTCACAGCTCCCACCCGCGGTCCTGGGCCGGGAGACCCCAAATCATGCTGGGAGCCCCCCACCACCATGAGCAGAGGACGCTCGGCAGGGCCGGCCGGCAGCGCCCAAGGGTGCTCTCCCTTTAACCCCTCGGCCCGCGCTCACCAGATCGCTGACTAGAGGGAGAGATTTGCGTCCGGGCTTAATGTCGGGCATGCTGTTAATGCAGCGCAGAAACCTTACCGCCGCCCCCCTGCAGCCGGGGGCGGCCAAGCCAGGCCGGAGGAGAGAGAACAGAAAACACAAGCCATGTTAGAGGCGGCCGGGGAGCGGGGCGCGGGCGGCGCGGTCCAGCGGGAGCGAAGCCGGCGGCTGTGGGGTGCAAGGCGTTATAGGAGGAACCTCACCAAATCGCTAACTAAGGGGATGGGTTTTCGCTTGCGTATGTCCGGCATGCTGTCTATAATGATCAGCCCGCCGCCAGGCCTGCAAGAGAGAGGAAAGTCAGCGAGGAAGGGGAAACTGAGGCAGGAAGGGACCTCCACGCCCCTGGGGAGCAGCACTGTACTGCCCCAGCCACACCACAGCCCGGCCGGGGCCGGACTGGACAGCACAGGGAAAGGGGATGCTGGCGGAAAGCTGCGGTTTTCCCCGCATTGAGATGTTTTGCTTCAGTGACGCAAAGGGAAATGGAGTGAAAAATAGCCCTCTGGGGGCTTTTTTGGCTTTTCGGTGCGGAGCAGGGCTGCCTGCATGGGTGAGGTGGGGGCTCAGGGGAACCCCCAGGCTCGGGGTGCCCCACGGCATCACTCAGGTCCCAGACGGCAGGAGGGATGCAGGAGCTGCCGCTCGGCTCTGCCCCCACCCCATCCCACTCACCTCCTCGCTGTCCCCCTCAGCGGTGGCTCTTGGGGACACAGAGCGGCAGCTGGGGACATCTCCGAAAGCACCAAGCGACCAGCATCCAGCCCAAAAACCCAGCCCCCAGCACACGGGGCAGACCTCCCCAGTCCTCCAAAGCACTCAGCCCATCCTAATGATGGCGGGGGGACAGCCCCGCGTTCCCCGCGTACTCACCCGCCTTTGAACCACAGCGATTTAGCTTCTCCATCGCCTTCCCCGCGGGCCTGCAAAACACGGGGAGGGCATGAGCACCCGACCACTGGGTAAAAGCCTGGTCCTAAAAGGATGGGGCTACGAAAGATCTTCGAGAGGCTGAGCAGGGTGAGCGGGGACCAGACGGCCCCACAAGCCCGGTGGAGGAGTTTGGGTTGGGACGGCTGCACCGTGCAAAACCGCAGGTTTGGGGGAGTGGGGAGCATCATTCGGAAGGCACAGAGCGGGAACCGGGGGAGAAGGCAGGGAAGGGGGTGTGTGCAGGGACCCCCGGGGAATTTGAGGGGGGAAAAAGGGAGGAAAGAGCCAATTCTTCCTCCCTCCCGGGGCAATCCCTGCACACACGCACGCACACGGGGAAGGCACGCACGTAGCGGGGCTGGCTCCCATCGGACATGCTTACCTGCAGGCAGGCTACAGCCCTCCCCTGCGGGAAGGGGAGACGCGGGCGCAAGGGCCATGGTGGTGGAGAACTGAAAAGAGAAGCGGCGGGGAGGGGGATCGAAGCCCCGTGGGGCGAATCCAGAGCCAAAACAAAAAGAAAAGATGGAGGATGGAGTCTAAAAACAGAACAAAAAAGTGTCAGCGCAACACAGGGGACGGGGCGGAGGGGCTGGCACCGGCATGCAGCACACACGGGGAAGGTCCTCAGCGCTCCCTGCCCCTCGCAGGGCCACTGACGGGGAGGGGACAGCCAGGTCCCCGCTGCCCTCGGGGTGAGGGTTTCCATGGGGTGGGCAGCGGAGGTGCCTGGAAGATGCCGGGCAGGGCTCGCCGTGCCGCGGGGATGCTCACCTCCTGCAGCTGCATGCAGACCTTGTTGAAGGCTCTCAGCCAGTTGGCTTTGGCTCGCGCTTTGGGGTCCTGCACCTCCGCCTCCGCCTGCTCCCTGCAAGGACACACAGCCCGCTCGTCACCGGCACGGCACCGGGATGCGGGCACGGATGAGGTTTAGGGATCCCAGTGGGTCTTGAGCAAACGTGGCCACGGCAAATGCCACTCTTTCTACCGGGGAGGACCCCGCAAAGGTAGCAGGTCCCAAGCAAAGTGCTCAAGGCAGAGTGAGAATCAGAGTCCCCTCTCCCTGGGGGACTCCGGGCACCCAAGGGAGACAGAGGGATCCGGTGTGTGACACCGGCGTGCAGGCACATGGATTAAATGGCCATCACCCCCACCTGCTGAGCCAGATGTCCTCCAAGCAGCTCCCACCATGCTGAGGCTAGGAGCGTGTGGACGTGCCCAGGGATGACCTTCCAGCCTGGACACGCTGCTCGGGTTGTTTTCCTCCTCTCTCGCAAAATCCAGACAAGGAGGAAAAGAAGAGAAATGCTCCAAACCTCCCAGGCTCCTGGAGAGCCCGGCGTGAATTGCCAGCGGGGATGATGCCTGGATGAGGCCATAGGGAGCTCAGGAGACCCCTTGGGGCCTCACCCCTGCTTAGTGGTGGTCCCCAGCGTGGGACCACTCAGTGGCTGCCTACAGAACGGGCACTGCAGGCAGACCTGAACCGATGGCACCTTTGCCAGGACTCTAGCCAGCCCTTGTGCCTAAATATGACTTTTTTTTAAAAAAAAAAAAAGCTCATCGTGCATTCCTTTAAATCAGAGGTTCCCCGGGTCCAGTCTATAACTTAAACCAAATAAAAGTCCATAAAAGCCCATCACACTTCCCCTCTGTGCAGAGCTGTTGCGCTCACCGAATCGTGGAAGAACGGGCGCAGAGATCGACATCTGAATTATCCCCGTGCTGTGCCAGGGACACGGCCACCAGCTACCTCCTCTGGACAGCACGGGAGGCCACGGCTGAGCTCTCACCAGTGGCACAGGGAGAGAGAATCAAAATTCCCTCCTCTGACCGTGCTGGTGCCCAGCTGCCAGCTGGGGCTCTCCCAGGGCAGGGGGCACAGGGGTGACAGCAGAGCCACCACTGGGCTGCATCACGGCCGGTTTGGAGGATCCAGAGCATCCTCAGTGTCCCCGGGCACGGTGCCACCCCGGGGATGCTCCAGGACAAAATCGCCCTCCTACCTCTCGGCCAGTTTCGGAGGCTCAGGCTCAGGTGCTGTGTCTTGCAGGGGAGCTTCGTCCCCTCCCTGCTGTGCCTCCGGGGTCTCTCGGGGGGCAGAGGTGTCCTTGTCCTCCTTCCTCTCCTCCTCCTGCTGCTGTGGCTTTGCCTGCGGGACCAGCTGGGGCTGCTGGGGCTGCGGGACCTGCTGCTGCTGCGGCTGCGGCTGCGGTTTCTGCGGCGGGGGGTAGGCGTCGTGCTCGGGGGCTTCGTAGGCGCCTGGCTCCCGCACCTCCTCCTCCTCCTCCTCCTCCTCTTTGGGGTAGCCTTCCTCGTTCTCGCTGTAGTCCTCGTTGAACTCTTCCTCCTCCTCCTCCAGGTAGAGGTCATCGTCCTCATCCTCCTCCCAGCGGGGCGAGTCCTTGCGGTAGCTGACGGAGCTGTGGCAGGAGTGGTAGGAGTCGCCGTCCCGCTCGTCCAGCTCCGAGTCCCGCAGGCTCTCATTCTCGAAGTCCTCGCTCAGCTGGGAGCTGCCCTGGCTCAGCTCGGCCGATGAGGCGTAGCGGCTGCTCCCCGTGGGGCTGCGGGGCGAGGGGGACAAGGACAGGGTTCCCGTGGGTCCGTGCCATGTCATCGCCTGCCCTGCACCTCCTCGCTCCCAAGGGACACCGTGGCAGCCGGACTGGATGGGGCTGGCGTGGCACCGGGCTCCGAGTCCCGGCAGTTGAAGGCACGGACCCAAGGTTGGGACCGGACCCCCAGGCTGGGGTGCTGGCGGGGGCTGGACCTTCCTGGCTGTCCCCTTGGCTCAGCCCTGCCAAGGGTGGGGGCACAGCGTGGTAGGGTGGCACCCACAGCCAGATATAGCCTCCTGCCCCTCATTCTGCAAATCTGCCCCTCAACCCCATCCCTGATGTCCCAGCGCTCCTGCACCCCTCATTGACACCCCCTCTCCAAGGGCACCCCCTCTCCAAGGGCACCTCATCACTCCCCTGCCTGGTGTCCCCTCTCCGCTCTTTTTGTGGGGCCAGACCCTTTCCACCGCCCCCTCCCTGCTGTCCCCCGGCCAGCACCCTCCTCTTGCTGCTGCCTGCACCCATGGGTGCTGTGGGGCAGAGGGACTCCTTGCATCCCGGGTGCTGCCGGGTACGGGGTGGCCCGGTGGCCGCGGGGCTGCGGGGACTCACATAAGCATGCATGCAGACAGGACAGGGACAGGGACATGCCTAGGAAGAGGCCGACACCACGTCTCCAGCCGGGGCGAGGGGCTGGGCGAGGGGGACACAGGGAGGGGACGGGCAGCACCCCTGGCACGGGGAGGCAGGGAGCCAGCTGGGGCTGGGGACGCTGCGGGGAGCGGGGCGCTGGGGACACCCAGGGGTGCAGGCATCATCCGGCA
>VXAL01009122.1:0-19466 GCA_013399475.1 Chauna torquata
AGCCTGCAGCGCCTGCCTGTCCCCCGCTCCCGTCGAGCTCCACAGTTTCATAACCTTTTCCCGGAGCTGAGTGGCTTCCGAGGGCGGGGGGGTGGAGCTTCAGCTCAGCGTGCCGCGCCTGAGCCACAGCTCCTCCGGATACAAAGCTTGGCTTCCCTGAGGGCGGTTGGCTTTGCAAACAACTCGCGGGCTGTGGCTCTGCCGCTACGTGAAACAAAACCAGGCCGGGCTTGAGAAAGCCCTTGCACTGTGACCCACGAAAAGGAACTGGGTTTGCACTCAAGACAACACAAGCAGGAGATGTGGGAACTTTCCTCACAGGAGCATCACCTGAAGAAAACATGCTCTCCTCGATCCTATTAGTATCCTTGCACACAGGTTAGGTTGAAGCTCTGTCCACACGCCACACTGCCTGAAAGTCCAACAAAAATTAGCTAAGGAGTTAATGCTGCTGCAGCCAGAGTATAAGTCAGTTGCGTCTCCCTGGAGTGGCTGGGTGAGACACGTGGATTTCACAGAAGCCTGGGATCTTGACTGATCACCAGTAAGAACACCCCAGACAGCTCCCAGTGAAACACGTGGGCTGCATGCAGTGTGCTCCTCACACCTAGGAGCTGACAGCATTTTCTATTTCTCTTCAGTCACTAAGAAACAATAAAGGAGAGAACTACTTATGGGGAAGTAATTAACTCCAGAAAAATCAGGAGATAATCGGTGCTGGGGTTTCTCTCATCCCCAGGGCTACACATAGTTTCTCAATGAAACATCTCCTGCTGCTCTGAGCTTCACACTCCCCCCTCTTCCCTCCATTCCTAGCAGCCTCTTGCTTCAGCTCCTCTCCTGGAGTAGATTATAGCAAGGCACCACCGTGAGACAGACTCCTAACCAGCACCGGGCCTGGACAACGTCTTCATACCACTCCTTGCCCTGCCCACCACAGCACACAGGAGAGCCTGGTGGAGGAGGACTTTGGCTTAGAAGATAAGCTACGGCAGTACTTGGTTTCAAGAGTCCACCAAGTAACACGGCTATTCAACACGTTTTATTAGCTCTCACAGCACACTGACATAACCAAGTTTTTAGCCAGGCGTACAAACCTCAATTTCTGCAGAAATGCGTATCCAGTCTACAGCTCTAAGTGTTTTCTAAGAAGTCACATAATCTGGCCAGCGGCACAACAAGACAGGCAGCTACAGAAGCCCAAACAGCACCCCATCAAAAAAGCGGTTACAGAAGATTAACAACAGGGGGCAGGTCAGAGGAACCCAAACGAATAAATGCAGCTCGGTTCATTTATGGCGTCACTTGTTTTCAAAGCTGTGGCTGATCTCACACTTGCAGAACAAGATACTCTGTAGTCCAGAGCCATGGTCTGTGGGCTGCATTGTAGACATAGCTGGGGCATGGAAAATGTGAAAGCGACACAAGGAACAAGGAGAATGATTGGCACAAAGGCTGCAACAAGAGTCAACAGCACTGCTGCCGTTTAGCTTGCTTTCAGGGAAGAGGAGGGGGGGAGCCTGCCACATACAAAAGGCTATTGAAAAGGTGTTCATCCGAAGCAGCAGTGCCAAGAGTTAGTTAGACTGCGCTCCAACTGACTTAAAGACGTCAAGAGAGGGGTTACTGACATATACGTCACTGATCTACACAAAGGAGCTAAGAGTGCAGTTACTCAAAGGCCACAGCCAGGGCTATGGCTCAGGTTGGACAGGGAAAGTTCAGGGCATCCTGGACAGTCAAAAAATACAGCGAGAAGCAGAGTTCAGAGCAGATGAAAAAAAGTCAAAGGATCAAAATTAAACAAAACAGACAGAAGAGGAAGAAAAAAGGAGAAGCAGCAGGAGTCAAAAGAGGCAGGTCACAAGCCAGCCTGTCTGACTTTCAAAGCCTCAACAAGCTTTGGAAGCTACAGTGTCCAGCTTTACTTTATCTACATGAAAGAGAAAGCTTCCCCTTTTCAGTGCAGCTTGGCTGTACTCTGCACAGTGTTGTGACACCAGTGGATCACAACAACAATTACTGCCTCTGAACCCTGAGGTGACAATGGCAATATCTTGATGGCGCTGGATGAGAAAGTAGCAAGAGCAATGCATAACCTAGCAAGTCCCAGGACCAACAACTCACATCTGAACTGAAAAGTGTTTCTTAAAGTAATTTGTAATACATTAGCTGCAAGTTAAATTAACTAGATTTCATCTTCTGTATCAGAGGAAGGGCCAAGAATTCAACTTCTTGCATATAAAAAGCAGCAAATGTCAGAATCAAAATACATTTGAGATTCCTCAGTTGACATTATACACTAAAGTGTAAACACGGAAGTACAGAAGAACATGGTGCCCTTGAGTAGATGCTAGAGTTGGAACTAGAAAAGCAGTACATCAAATATCTCAAGTTCTATCTTTCAAAAAGCTGAAAAAAAAATTGTTTGGTAGAAACAAGCACCTGCTGTTCAGTGCGGAGAGCTGAAGACAGAGGACAGCTTCAGGATCTTTGTGGAATGAGCTTATGCAGAAAGGCCATAAACAGTGGTCTCCTCCTCCTGAGGACAGCAAGCAAGAATGGCCCTTTTCTTCTCCTCCTGTTTGTGCAGCTGTAGTCTTGCTGGCAGAAGTAGAAGGAGAATGAGCTTGAATCCTGAGGAAAAAAAGAAAACCAACAAAAACCTGAGTTCTTGGGAAAAGCAGCCTATCTCCTAGATTTGTGCATTAAGGCTTTCACTTTGTTCCTAGATTCACATTCAGATATATCATTAGCATTCCCTGCTCACTTATTCCTCATTCTCTTTTATTGTTATGTGCCAGTCACGAGTGTATTTTAAATAATAAATTGGAAAAAAATTGATGGTACAACTAAGAAATACAACAGCTGTATACCAGCTATCACAGCACACCTCAGCTGGGGAGAGGATACTAGCTACAAGTTGGAGGAAGCCTGCTTTGTGTAAAGCCTAGGCAGAAATTGTAACTTACTGTCAGTTGTTTTATTTTTTACTTCATTTAGCTCTGTATATGCTGTTTTAGCAGCCCAGACAGGTCCTCTTTACTAGAGGCAACAAATAAACACCTTGCTGAAAGGATGTACAACTGTTACCTAAGAACCTACTTACCGTATTTGTTTTCAAACCCAAGTTTAAGAAAAAAACAAAAACAAACAACTAAGCAAGGTAAACCGTTTTCCTAAAGCAACTGAAAATAAACTCAGGGACACTTTGTGCCAGAGTTATCCAGAGATAATGAACTCAATGCACCATTGCTCTGATGTCCGACTGCTGAGGTGAGCATCTTTTGACCCAAGTAGATTCAGTCTCCAGGGAACATTCAGCGATTGATTTAACCAGCCAAGTACAGAGGGTTTTTTTGTTTGTTTTTTGAAGTTAACATCATTGATCTTTGGTTACAGACACACACAAATGTGGTTTTACCATAGAAACACTTCTAGTGTCAGTATTTATTTTACCTTAATATACATTTATACAGGCCATAATAAAAAGGTTATTACACAACAGTTCAGTGAGTTATTACCTAGTTTCAAGAATAATGCATGCAATTACAAAGGAGAGGTAGAAACACTGTATTAAAGACCTAAAAATACAAACATTATATAAACAAACACTTTCAAATTAACTGTTGGAATTTCATACAGATAAATAAGATAAAAAGTACATTACTCTGTCAAAGTAAGGGAAACACATGGTTATCCGAACACTGAAAGAGTATTTTGATGTGTAAGCCCTGTACAACTTTGTCAAATAGCTCAGACCACTGTGTTTAAGAGGATTAAAATGATTTTGTCCTGGAGAATGGTTTATTCAAGTATTCGAGCAGTTGAGTAACAAAAAAGTCCCAAAAATAAAGTCTAGGAACCATTTCCAGAGAAGCTGATCTGCCTAAATACTCTGCAAATCGCTGTCCTGATAATCTCATGGGATGCTTGAAATGATAATGCCTACAAGGCTAAATGAAGCTTCCCACCTCTCCCCCAAAATGCACACAAAATAATCCTGATTTTTCACACACACTATGTAGGTATTCTACCTCAATTTATCAGCATCTCAAATCCCAACATTTTCTGTTTTTGCATGGTTCCTTGCAGAACCTCTCAGTTTACAGTATTTCTTGTAATACTGCCCAAGAAGCAAAACTACTGAGAACTGTCATTACACTCCTAGAGACTGCAGGCATTAATGCACATATCACATGCACAACAAAAGACGCAACCAAATCTATATAAAAAGCGAACCACCAGCAACTCAACATTGCTATCACTGAGAAAGTCCAGAGCAGTAGTTACTCAAGTATTAGACAAATAGGTACAAAATGGAAAGGCTCACATGAATACAAGTTTTTACAGTTTGTTTGAAAGTCTTCTAGAAGCTACATGTGAAATTCTGAAAAGAATTTTATGTACACTGAAATGATATTCAGCCAAGTCCATTGTGCCTTCTCTCTCTTTTTAATATAGTTCTTCAAAAATGAATATACAGTTGTTTTAGTAAATTAGTGCAAAAACAAAGTGTTTTGGAAGAAGATCTTCAAATTGTATCCACGTCAGCTGAAAATCCATTAGGGATTTTGCACAGATGGAGCGCAATTTCTTCCATTACCATTTTTCCCCCATGTAAAAGAGCGCTTTCTCACAATCCCTTCATATGACAAGCTGAGCCATGTTTACAACATGCCAGTTCAGATACAAGCCAGTTTAGCCTCAAAAGCTTTGAACAGCACTCGCACATAGTTAGGGTTTCCCAAATTCACTCAGCCACATTTTACTGACGACTTAAAAACATTTTTTCACAAACTTTTGAGGGACTCTTCTGAGGGAAATGTCTTTTTGTACCTGATGCAGAAGGATCCACTCTCTATAGACCTCATGAGGAAAAAATACCCACCCTGATCATTCAAGTCAAAGCACACATACAAGGATCAGTTTGAAATGTGAAGACAGTTTCTTTTAAATTCTGTTGCTAGGAAGAAAAAGTAGCTGCTGGATCTGTAAGGCAGGTTTTCTACAAATGTACTTTTGGAATTTCTCCTCTTTGAGTATGCTGCTGTTTCTTTGGTAGTCACCACAGAAATGTAAGAATCATCTTCCACGTGGGGCATAACAAGGACAACAATTAAGCTGTAGTGAAAAAAGTGCAGTATCACTGATGTGGTCCCTTATGTTCACACCATCTGGTCCTTGGGATATTCCTACTGCTCATATACAGCCACTGTGCTATAGCAAAGTGCAGAAAGCCTTCGCTCGATGCTAGACTTATCTGAAAACAGAAAGGTTAAAAAAAAGGTGATGAGTTCAGTGTTATTTTATAAATCAATTCCATGTAATTTTTCAATATTTTCATAATTCAACATAAACTTACACTTGTGTACGTTTTCTATATCTGCAGGGTCTTGCAGTATTTTAGTCAGTCCTTCCAGCAGCAAGGCTGCTTTGTGGTATCGATATGTAATATCTTCAGTTTGCTGAAACATCTCATCTAGAGCTGCTGACTGAACCTGTAATGATTCAGTAGATTCAGTTTCATAAATTGCTTAAAGCAAATATTGAAATGAAAAATTCAAAATGGATTACATTAGTGTCATTAAGAAACTATTTCTGAGCCTTAACTAAGCTGATCTGTTTTTATGACAGTAAGACAACAAAACGAAGTCTGAGAGGACAGAGCCCCTGTACTGTATTAGCAAAGGATATTCTGCACATAAGCTTTAAAAACACTTTCTGAACTTGTGTTTATATGTATTAAAATATATCCTGAAATTATGACAACATATGAATAAGCATGCTTGTTCTCATGCCTACATTCTCTTGTAAAGAGGACAAATTAACTGCACAAGACCACACCATTTTCAGGGCTAAGCACAATATTTGCCAGTACCTTTTGTGTGACACCTATGGTTAAAAAAAAAAAAAAAAAGACTTCACTCATCAAAAAAGCAGTTAAGTTTCCAGTATGCTTATTGCACCTGCTCCCTGGCATATATAAAGTTTCTCAATTACATAAAAAAGCTTCCACATGTTTGTTACCATTTTTGCTTTGAATGGAACGAGGCTGATGTTTCTCAAATTGACCTGGTGGATTGAGGAAGCAACTTCTGTTGTTTTTAAGCTTCAGTAAGCCTTACTGGATGATACTTCAGTACAACGGGCACTTTTAGAGACTGTGTGGCTTAGGAGTTCATGTCCTAGTGTTTATGTATCAAATGTGCTGATGTAGGGCAAATGCCCCTGAGGAACACTATCTGCCAGGAACTTTAGCCACAGTCAAGGGAGGGCAAGAAGAAAAGTGAAAGACTAACAAAAATTACTATGAACAGAAATCTGGAAACATATATTCTATTTTCTGGTTATATATGAGGTATGTGAGAGAAGGAAGCAATGTGTTATCGATCTCAGTGTCCTATCATTTAGGTAAAAGGAATGACTTACCATTTCTACAGCACAGCTGTAGATGAGTTTCTCTGCAGTTACACTGTTGATTTCATCAATGAACCTTTGCTTGTCCGAAAAGAAACGATTCAACTTTTCAGTCAGTTTCTTGCACATGCTGATACAGAATTTGTATCGCTCATTGAGGCTTTTCACAACTGGAAAAAAAAAAATTAAGAAGAAATTAAAAAAAAAAAACACAAACAGCCTAAGTTCAGCTTCTCCCAGTGCTAGGTAAAGTTAATCTGTTTAAACTTGTGTTTTTAATGTTTATTTACTCTGCCACTCTATGAATGAAGTATGTATCAAATCATTTCCATTTCAAGTTAATAACTGCCCATTTTTTTTTTAACAACTGCAAGCCATATCTTTGTTTACTATCAGAATTGTGCAACTGTACATATCTACAATGCTCTTGTACAGAAGAAAACGAACAAAAATGTTGCATCTTAAGCTTTTTGAGTGATATATTGCTAAAGAAAACTCACGAGCAAAGCAAGTTAGATTACGCTGCACCTACCTTGCTTAACAGCAGTGGAGGGGTTCAGTTTCCCCGATTTGACCTGTGCTTTGGCAAGATGCAGAGAAGATGCCAGTAACTGGGCTGCTTTCATGTACAACACGAGCTGCTCTACTTGCCTGAAAATAAGAGTAATTATATATCAAAAAACCTTTCTCAGACACATTCAAGCCTTAGGCAGACACCACTTTTTATCACAATCCTACACAGGACACAGCAGCAGCAGCAAAGGAAGACAGATGTTTAAAATGCAACTCCACCCCTCCTTTCCTTCCACAAACACTCTGTCACGGGTTGAGAGTACATCTGCTCATCTAGTAATTGCAGCAGCAAATACAAACTGCTTTAATGTAGACATTTTTAAAAGGAGCACTTCTTTGTGGGGACTAACTGCCCAAGGTCAATGTCTTACCACAAGCAACTGGGCGTACTTTTCTCGCAGCGTCATTTCCTATGCCCCTGAAATTCGCACAGTTGTGAAAAGCAAACACGCTTCACAGGGTGTTCTGTTTTTTTTTTTTTTTTCCTCCTCCCAGGAACAAGACAGGAAGTGGAACTGCCCTTTTCCACCACTCCAAATTTCTCCTATTTCTCCTTGTTTCTGATTTTGTATTATGGCTGATTGGGTACACTGAATAATGGTCAAAGTTGTACACTCCTTCCCGACCTCCATCTCAGTGCTGCTGCTTCAGCCTGGTCAACTGGACCACAGAAGGCTCAGATTTGACATAAGATGGTACATAAATTTCCAGGTTCAGAAATAGACTACTGCACCACAAGTCTGCAAATCCTCACCACTTTCCCCATCTTATGTGGCAGGCCAGAAAACATAGTCCTCTTATTTATCTTCTAGCAAATGTCTCTCTGTCCTTAGCTATATCTTTCTAATGTTCTTCAGTTTTTAAAAATGTATTCCTACAAAATGTTCTATGCAATAAACAATCACTCCAGAGAAAAAGAGGGCATAGTTTGTCCAAATACATTTTTGACGTATTTGATGTTCACTAATTCTCTTGACACTATTTGACCACATACTTACCCCCATTCTTTGCTTAGTTGGCTAATCTGATCAACAACTATGCTCTCTTGGATTTGGTACAGTGATACTGCAGAAGTACACAGGTCTGGGTTTCCTCCCCGTACTGCTGTCAGATCCAGAACACATTCTGTAAATGTCAGCATCATGTTTAGATGACGCAGCGTATCTGTATGTTCTCTCTGTCAGAGGGAAAGGAAACAACAATTTAACAATCATAAGCCATAAAGCAAACAAGTACACTTAAAACTCTTTTTAACCACTTGCGTATCTCTTGGCATGTTAATTCTATGCAGAAATCACACAGTAGAGTCAGCACTACAGAACCACATAGGTCCAAAAGGATCAACAGATACTAATTTGTTCTTTCTTTATGATTTCAAGATGCTGTAGCTTATACTTAAGAGTCTTTAACAAAGCCAAAGGAATTGGGACATTGAGTTCTATGTTCGTTGAAACCTGCACAACTAAGGGAATCACAAGTGGGATATTTTACTTGTTATATTATCAGCAACCCAGAAGTATGCTCAGCACTTGTATGCAAAGTCAGGAGGAACATTTGGCTTTTGTTATATAACAGGCTTGATACTTACAAGAAAACTGATCTAAAGCTTCACACTTATCTGCTTCATTCTAATTTACACTTAGATCTAGAATTATATTGTATTAAAAGGTGGCTGTTGCCAAAGTTTGCCATTTAAACCAAACAACTTAAATTGATGCTAATAATTCACTGGTTGTTTGTGACTAAAACAGACACTACATGCATAGTCCCTGCTCAAAAAAATATCAGCCTTCATAACTAAACAAACACATCTTAGCAATATTTATAATCTTTTCATTAGTAATGAAGGGCTGAATAAATTTTAAACTATCTGTGGGAAGAATACAGTGTACTGACAAACATTCATGTTATAATATACAGATTTGATAAGTAACCAAACACCTTCCAGCAAGACGTGAATGAGAAAACAAAACAGCAATCTGCCTGGAGAAATTTATAGTCTGAGGATAGCATTCTGGTGAAGGACCACACCAACATGTGTTTTTTAAAGCATCACTCCTCTACACCTTTAAAAAAAATATATAGGACACTCTTCCCACAAGTAGAATTTAATGTCATCTACTGACTGTGAAGAAGCAGTTAAATACAATGCCCAGAGGGACATTGCTTCTGTCAGCAGCCATGTCCAGAGTCTTGGCATTAAAACAGAGGCCTCTTTCGAAGGCTCTGGTGAACAAAAGCAGTCACGTTCCTTTGGTTACCTATTCAAATAAAAGAAATGCCAGGAATAACTACCAAAGAGAAATGGTCACAATTGCTACAGGAATATTTTGAAGGTCTGAGAAAGGAATATCCGAGAGTGAAAAGGAAACTACCAAGTGCTCTGAGCAGTCCGGTTTTTACCATGTCTCTGTTTCAGTAGCATTAAACATTATAAAACATTAAATTATTTTTTCTATACCTCCATTAAAGTTTCCTCAGGCAATTCGGGAGCTTCAAAAGTGATAAAGCCCTCTAAGCTGGGAGGCGAAGTACCATAAGGCATGTACTTCAGACTTGGAGCTGCCTCGGCTCCCGGAGGAGAAGAACCCATATAAATACCAGGAGGGGAGCCCATATATACACGGCCACTAGTAGAGCAGAGAGACCCTCCAGAACTGTTTGATCCAACTACAAGAAAAATAACACACACATTCAGTCTAATAGGTTGTTCCATCTTGTAGCTCTGGGGCTGCAGATGATAGCAAATGACAAATCAGTAGTCACCATAGACTCATTCTTGGAAGGCTCTCTTCATTGTTCCTTGCATCACTCTGTAGAGAATGCAAGGGCTACACCTTAATAAACAGTGATGATTTATAAAACAGATTCTGGAAATTGTCCAACAAGGATTCCAAAGCAGGCAGCCCAATAGGATAGACCAAAGGTTGTGCTATAGTTCACACAGCACACTGCTGCAAATAGAGACTCCTGCTCATCCTGAGCAGATTCAGGCCTTTATCTTGAGCTCTTTGATATTTAACAATGTAGCCAACACACTGAAATGCAGTCAGCTCACACACATTGTATGTTGCTTCTGGTACAATGCATAACAATGGGCAAGAATGAAGAAAAATGCTAATTGTTCCTCTCCACCTTTATCATAGATGCTGTTAAAACTCCCTATGGTGGAGCAAAACACTGTACACAAGATGTTATACACTGCTGTATGGTAAATCGGTGCCTCTGGCCCCCCTCTTTAGGAGAGAAAAGGCAGAACTACGATATTCATCTCAACTTTTCAGAGCGCTTTTTTTGTATGGCCTAGAGGACCTACTGTGCAAGGCAGAAAGCAGGTTACTGTCCCAAGAAGCGGGCAAACCTGAATATTGGGTGATACCAGTCCACAGGTGTCATGGAAGTCTTACCGGAGGTGGTTCTTGTTCTGAGGACCATATGGGTGCAGGTAGGAGGAGTGGCACTGCTTGGAGGGGACCCAACAGTAAACATGACAGCTCGAGAATTTGCCCCACTTCCCACGGAAGGCGGTGCCACTGCAATTCCGTAGGCCCCTGCTGGAGCTGGAAGAAAAAATTTCCGCAGGTTAGTCCCTATTATATACAATCATACCAATCAGTAATTATATGCAGCACTGGAGTACTGCAACACAACATGCTTTGATGTAGATCCAAGACCTGGACTAGTTAGAAGTTCTGAGAGCAAATAAAACAAGCTGAGTGGACAGTCTTGGCGATATACAAAAAGAACCAAGATACAGCCTGCATACATCATTTTATTTTCCTTTTCTCTCAGCTGTGCCCTTACCTAGAAAAAAGCAACAGGGGCTCTTTCTGAGAGCCTGAGGACATCAGTCCTGCAGCAAAAGACAACAGAAAAATTCTAAAGGTAGACCATGGCAGGTCTGAAGGCTAAAGACTAGCCCTGTCTGCAGAACTCCTTCCATCTGCTCAAAAACAAGGTGAGAACTCCTGTTGGCCACTTGTAGCAAGGCAGCAGCTATGGAGGAGGCAGCAGAGGAAAAAAAAAAAAAAAGTAGAAAAAATGAACCAGAATTACATAAGCTGACTTTCAGATGAAAACAAGCTGGAATTAGGAAATGAAACAGCCACAAATGCGGTATTAAAAAACAAAACCCTCCAGCCACTATAGATAGCAGTGATATTTCTGTATTTAGCATAGAAAGAGATACTTTCTTGTCTCACTTATTTTTAAAGCTAATTAAAGAAACAGAACATATACCCTTAAAGATAATTAAAAAAAGCCTTCTGTACTGATGCTACAAATTGTCACAACCAACTATTGAAGTTGGAAGCAGAACTGTATCTAGCTGGTACTCCATAAAAAACTTAGCACATAAAGACCACTTGAATGTCTCAATCTGTTCCTTACCTGTATCCATTGGTCGCTCTGTATTGAGGCTGTCTGTACTGCCCTGATATAATTGGCCACCAAGGGTAGTCTTTACCTGTTGATCTGATAGCTTCCCAGTACTAACAGATCTAGACAGAAAAACATATGAATGCACAACAAGATTTTTCAGTAAGTTCTTCCTATCTAACTCGCTGCAGAAGCTGGCTTTCAGATTCTTGTATTATATTGGTTACAGAGAATTCTTCAACAGAAGCACAAAAAGTCTGGAAATTTCACTGTTCATCATGGCCCTACTGAAGCGGAGCTAACCATAAAGGGACCTTTTTCCATTAAAAATTTATATTGCATATTTTGCCATATAGATTTTGAAGTAAAACTGAACAGGCTCCAGAGACTATGAGACTTCCATATTCAGATAATCAAAACAAAAGGGAACGAGACAGCAACACAAAGTGCTCCAGAAAGTCTATATTATATTTATATATAATGAACTGTTAGTACTGTGTATACTAAACATCAGCATATCCTCACAGCCCATTTTTGCATGCTCTGCCCCTCCAAATTGCTGTGTGCACTGTACATTCTTCCGCCAAGTTACCCTGCCCAGTTTTCCAGGTCATAAATGCTACAATGCCTACCTGCCAAACGTAGCTTTACTGTGCTGCTCTCCTGCCTGCTTTTCACTTCCTTGCGTCGAGTGGAAGTGCGTGAAATCCCTTGGTTCAGTGATGTCTCTAGGCTGCAATGGGGCATCTACCAACCCCTGGCGATTAGCCAGGGCCAGCAAGTTTGAGGATGCTTGTGTTTTAGGTATTTTGAAAGGAGCTGTTGCCTTAAAGAAACAAAAACCAAGAATATATAAAAACAAAAATAACAAGGTTAGCACCCCAAAACACTCTTGGGAATGGCTTCAGACAATGTGTTACCACTTCACATTTTACAGACAGTGGTAAACTTAACAGACCTTAGTAGGAGAGCCAATGATCGTTGGTAATGGAGTTTTGAACAGCCAGTCTGAACTCCTAGGTGATGATCCCATATGTTTGGTAGGTGATGTTCCCAGGCTACCTGGCCTGCTTGGTTGTGGAGAATGACTGTATCCATACCCAGCATAGGATGGGCACACTGGGTCTGAATGCTGCTTTCTGAGCTTCTGCTTGTTTTGGTAAATATCTGTGAGAGTAGGAGCACTTTGCAACCGAGCTCCCATCAAAAGCGACTGTGGAGACTGAGATGGTGGTATCGGAGAACCTGTAGGGATGAAAAACAATGGACTAAAATTCTACTTGCAGCGCTTGGAAATGCATCAATGAAACTCAAAATGCCAGAGATCAACATTAATCTCAAAGGAGATGGGGCTGCACCACTGTGAGACAACCTTTGATCGTCAGCTCACTGGATGGCAAACAGAATGGATTTAGCACGTCGGCTATTTGGACTAAGGCTACATACTCTGAGGAGACGATGCTTGCGTGCAGGCTGCCAAAGAGGCAAGATTTCAGGGTGACAGCTGTACCGGCAGCTGCAGTACCTCTGGCAACCAGCACCGAGACACATAAAGGGGCTGGATTCAGCAGGAACGGCATAACCAGGACTGAAATTTCAAGCGCAGCCACCAAGACTCGAGGTTGAATAGAGGTTCTCAAGTACTGGACCTTATATTCTTACAAACAGCATGTGAACGCAACATTGCATGTTAGTGACTTGTTTTGTTTGTAATAATTTAACCTGCAGACACAAAAGGCAGCTCCTCTCATGGTTCCTGCAAGAAAAGTAAGTGTTAAGAAAACAGGAAAACAAAAAATTATTCAGATGAAACAGTTTGGGATCATTACTTTGGGCAGTCATTTACTTGTAGTCTGTCAGACCGTGTTTTTCAAAAGCTCGTCATGTATAAAGGAAGTCCACACTTCAGTGTGAACGCAAAGTTTCTCCTAAAGCAAATGGAAATGGAAGAGCTGTAAGCAGTCATTCAGGCAGAGGCCTTCAGGGAAACATCTCCTATGAACATCTCACCTACCCAAAGGTGCCCTTCCTCTTTCAAAATAAGGAACCTGAAATTTGAATCAATGCTCTCTTCCCTGTGAAAGTTTTACATTTCACGAGGAGGAACTGTGCAAAGTTACAAGCAGTACGCAAGACTTCAGTTTGGTGGCCACGGCTTCCCAGACAAAATGCGTATCTTTGTAACCTCAAAGAACTGACAATGAAGTGACAAACATTTCATTCGCCTTTAAAAAACAGAATGGCAAAACCAAAAATAAACTACCTAGTTTTTCCAAGGCTGTGCTGCGACTTAGTAGACAAGATTCTTGAGAGCTGGCCAAGGCAATCTTCTGATACTGGCTCCATTTCATAACTGTACAGTTGAAAAACCATCTCAAACTTCTTCTTGCAGTTTGCTCCGTGAAGCGCCCAAGCTGTTAAGCTGCATCTTCCAGCCTTCTTAAGCCTGTGCTCTTGCTAGTTAGACCTTGAATGAGTCACTTCATCTTGATTGCATTCCTCTCCATTTAAACAATGTGCTTTAAAGTAGCCTTTCTGCCTGCAGCCCCAGCAGAGTGCTCAAGTCTATTCTTCACTAAATTCCCAGCCAAGATTTTGATTTTTTAAAATCTTTACTTGTCTGTCTCATAGCATAGAAACTCCTCACCTGTCATTTCAGAAAGCAGTCTCAAATTTCACTGGTTGCTGTTATATTGTCATTGCCACCACAGGGAAGAGTTCTGAATTCAAAGTTTCTCCTCTGCTGCCACTGGCAGCAAGAGTAATTCAATTAGTTCAGAAGCTACACTAAGACAGACATCTTCATTTCCTAGAAAATCTCAGTACAGATGATCTCACTTCACCCAGAAAAAAAGACAACTTCCCATACCCATTTAAATGCCAAAAAACAGACGTTCCAATTTGTAGTATATTACAAATAGAAATACCACTGCAGCCATTTGAAATTAAAAAACAATAAAGTCCAGTAGGAATAAAATACAGGAAACAGATGAAAAATGAAACATGAAACACTCTCACAGCCATAATACCAGTGTTGTGGTATGTTACAAGTACAAGTGAGTTTAACATTGGAAAAAGGCACTAAACCAATTGTCCTACAAAATTCTATCCAAAAAAAAGATTCAACAAAAGATCACACATACTGCTTTGCATTCCCTTCATTTTCTCCTAAGTCTTATTTTTCTATTTTTTAAAAGAAAAGAGAATTTCAAATCTGAGGCTTCACTCATTACTTGTCTTTTGTTAAGATTGCTAATAGCATAGCAATTAGAAAGGAAATTTTTAAGACGTCATAAAACATATTTCATATGGATGAAACCATCCCCAGATATTTGAAACATAGAAACTCCAAGAAATGAAGGCTCTATCATCTGCAGAGAATTTTGGAAGGTGTTTAAACAGGGAAAATAACCCGCACTGTAGTTTCAATGGCACCTCTCAAAGTCAAAATAAAGAGTATAGCTAGTATTTTAGATAAAGAAGAGCTTGCACCTAAGATGAGTGTACGGCAAAAGAACGTGTCGCTGAGTTGCAGATTCTTTTGCCCAATCCTTCTGATGTTACAGTGCAATTCAGTTTCATACAGTCATAAACACGCTGAAGTCTCATTTCTCCCCAGTCTTCCCCCCTCCCCCGGCTGGCGCACCATGACAATTTATCACTTGCAAAGCTTACTGAATGCTTAGCAACACTAACATCAGATCCTAGTCAATTTCCTAAGGGAGTAACCAAAACATCTTGCACACTGTACACTGGTAGTTCTTCCTCCTGTTTCTGAGCATTGGCATGGAAGAGCTGGTCTATCGAAACCAGATTCTGAGAAGCAAGTTAATACCATTCATTATAACCCATCTAGTTCTATCCCTTTTTAAAGGCAGGCATTAGCAGAGTTGCTTTTCACCTTGGAGGAAAAAAAAAAAAAAAAGCAACACAACTACACAACTTCAGTCACTCTCCTATTGTGCAGGGAATTAATTATGCGTAAAGGTGTCCTGATACAGCCACAATTGGCTAAGTTTCTACAGAAACTCAGTGCACAGCTTACCAAGTGCCTCCTATTAACACATACTGATGTAGTGCTGGCCCTCCTCCTCCCCCACAGAACTCTGTAGATGCTTTTTCAAAATTGTACTGGTTGCATTGACCAAAGTCTCTCACCTGAGAAGTTTCTGCTCCTTGAATCATGTCCTTGAAGCTGTCCACAACAACAGTGTCCAAGCTGCTCAGGTATGGTTCCAACTAAGCAAAATCAAAATGTGAATTTACGCTTTATACTTCACCTACAAATGAAGGTGAAGCAAAATAAAACCTACTTAGATTACTTCTACCAGTTATTTTAACAGAAATGGATTTCTGCAAATGCGATCTGCTTGATGGTAGGAAGGCTTTGCAGAGGGATGTGGATAGGCTAAATTGATGGGCCGAGTCCAATTGTGTGACATTCAACAAGGGTAAGTGCTGGGTCCTGCACTTGGGTCATAACAACCCAATGTAGCAGTACAGACTTGGGGAAGAGTGGCTGGAAAGCTGCCCAGCAGAAAAGGACCTGGGGGATGCCGACTGACAGCCAGCTAAACGTGAGCTAGCAGTGTGCCCAGGTGGCCAAGAAGACCAATGGCAGGACTAGGAAAGTACAGCCAGCAGGACCAGGGAAGTGATTGTCCCCTTGTACTCAGCACTGGTGACACCATACCTCAAATATTGTGTTCAGCTTTGGGCCCCTCACTACAAGAAGGATATTGAGTTGCAGAGAAGAGCAATGAAGCTGGTGAAGGAACTAGACAACAAGAGTCATGAGGAGCCGCCGAGGGAATTGAGGTTGTTTAGACTGTAGAAGAGGAGGCTGAGGAGACCTCATCGCTCTCTACAACTACCTGAGAGGAGGCTGCAGTGAGGAGGGTGTCAGTCTGTTTCCTCGGGTAACAAGTGACAGGACATGAGAAAACAGTCTCAAGTTGTGACAGGGGAAGTTTAGATTGGATATTAGGACAAATTTCTTCACAGGGAGGGTGATCAAGTATTGGAATGGGCTGCCCAGGGAAGTAATGGAGTCCCCATTCATGGAGGTATTTAAGAGCCATGTGAACATGGCACTAAGGGACATGGTAGGTCAGGTTGATGGTTGGACTCTATGGTCTTGAAGGTCTTTTCCAACCTAGATGATTCNTCACTACAAGAAGGATATTGAGTTGCAGAGAAGAGCAATGAAGCTGGTGAAGGAACTAGACAACAAGAGTCATGAGGAGCCGCCGAGGGAATTGAGGTTGTTTAGACTGTAGAAGAGGAGGCTGAGGAGACCTCATCGCTCTCTACAACTACCTGAGAGGAGGCTGCAGTGAGGAGGGTGTCAGTCTGTTTCCTCGGGTAACAAGTGACAGGACATGAGAAAACAGTCTCAAGTTGTGACAGGGGAAGTTTAGATTGGATATTAGGACAAATTTCTTCACAGGGAGGGTGATCAAGTATTGGAATGGGCTGCCCAGGGAAGTAATGGAGTCCCCATTCATGGAGGTATTTAAGAGCCATGTGAACATGGCACTAAGGGACATGGTAGGTCAGGTTGATGGTTGGACTCTATGGTCTTGAAGGTCTTTTCCAACCTAGATGATTCTATGATTCTATGATTTATTTGGGCAGATTTCAGTTTAAGGTAATTTCAAGCAAGAATTAGTGTTCTGAATTGCTGTTCCAGATAAACGTTCACTAATTACTAAGAATTTATGGGCTTACCTAGTGGTGAAGGAGAATATGGTCTTGAAGATCCTGTGGATAACCTGCGCCCAACACCCTGTGCAGCATCACCTGGTACTGGAGAACAGGAGCCCATCTTCATGAAGCCCATTGGGCTGGTATTTGAGCGTCTCACAACCCCAGCTCTAACAAGATGAAAAGAATAGTTATACACACTATAGTAACTGTGGTTCCTTGAAATGAGGTTCGGAATCCCATAAGGAGTATTACGATCAATTAAAACAAAAATACTGATATTTAAAGACAAAGCTATGAAGCTGAAGCTTATTAAGCTAATAACTTAAGCCATGCCTTCCATTCAGAAAACAAGCAAGATATAATTCCCTTTGTTCACACTGAGATTTTAACTTTCAAAGCCATAGTAGTCTGTCAACTGGAGAAATTTAAAACAGATATCCCTTAGTACATGGATTCCTGATATTCAGACAACTAGGCATTAAATTTTGAATTTCACAACTGAGTGAAATGCATTGACAAATGCTCATTTTTATGGTAGGAAAAGGAAGGAACCTACAACAAAGACTAGGACAAAGTTTTAAGTATCGGACCTGGTATAAAGTTCAGCTATTGAGAACAGATTATTTTAGAGAAAGGCACATCCCCAAGAGTAGAAACAATTGTAAAATCAGAGATCTTGAAAAATGCAAGGAACCATGGTTTTTTTGTTTGTTTGTTTTTGTAAAGATCTCCAGAATTCTCAGCAGTCTTAGTATTTGACCTCCACCATCCCAATCCTGTAGATCACAAAGCATAGAATAAGTCTAGCACACTAGAGCTTTGTATTAAGACAAGCTGGTTAACTAACATGCCAAAAATTGTTTCCTTGACATTCTACAGAACAATGCATTCATCTCATCATTGCATGGGTGAAAACAAACCTTATCACTGACTTTCTAGTTTATGATGTAACGCTACATAACACACACACAGAGATATAAAAAAAGCAAGACTTCATCTTTTTACCTTCTTGGGTTGCATTTGAGTAAAAGAGCAAGCTCATTTTGTTTTAAGTGAAAAATTTCAACTGCTCACTCAACAACCTTGAGATTGTGAAGGACTCTTACTTGTTATCATTAAAATGCCTCTTTAGTATGGTCTTGTGCAGAAAAAAATGACATCGATAAGAAAGCATGGACATCTGTCAGGGTACAAACACAAACTAGAACCAAGAAAAAGGAGTCGGAAAACTCACCTCGGTGATCCATGGGGGTTTGACATGGGGCTGGCAGTAGAGGAGAGGTTCTGTTCTATACGCTGGTAATTCCGTAGCTGAGTGGGAACTGGGATAGGAGCCGTTTCACTGCGGGGGGATACTGAAGGCTGACAATGCCTGAGGTTAGAAGGTACGGAGAGAGGAGATGAACACAGGTAGACAGGTCTCCCTCTAAATGCTACCATTCTTGAAATTTCAAGAAAATCTGGGAAACTGACAAACTGATTCTGCACTCCCCCCATGCAGTGTGATCTTAGCTTGTCCTAATCTAGCCCTGACACTTCACAGAGGAAGACTAAGAACTGTTCATTACTAACTACCTTTCTTATACTGGCTAGTACCAGATTGAGCTGAGAGTGCAGTACTAGCTGAAGCACTCCGTCATGCTTCACAGCTATCTACAATCCCTCCGACTTCCTGCCAATCGGTCTGCTCTGTTTACCACACTTCAAAATAGCGTTCTAGGAAAACCCACTGTGCTAAGAACAGGAAGTTCAGCAGCAGGGCTGGAATGTGTACAAAAGCCACTAAAGCAAAGAGATATCCCATGAGACACAGTGAACTTGCAAAAGGAAAACATGTTATGTAACCAACCCCTGACAAAATTACCAAAACCACACACCTGAACATTAATCCACAGACGCAAACAGCAGATTAGCATTACCCAAGTTCAACTAAGTGTCAGCAACCCGGTTTACCTCAGCATACTGCCTGATAAGGGAATCAAACCACTGTAGTGTAAGCAGTTACCAACACTTCTTAAAAGACAGAATTAGACAGAAAGAATTTCAAACTAAAGGATTTTTTGGAAGATAATCAGCTTAGTACCTGGCCCTTTATTGATCAATTCTTCAGAGAACAGAAAGGCAAAGATTAGAGATTCTCAGAGGAAAAGTGAAAAAAGTTCTGCCACTCCTACCATAAGCTCTAGAAAGCAAGCAGTTACATCATTTACTGCATGGATACGGCTGAAGAGAAATACGGATTTCTGACTGCCATGCTGCCTTTACAAGCTCTGAGAATGAAATACTACTTCCTAATATGCATAGTCCTTCCTTAGCAAAAGAAAACAAGTTTTTTTTTATTGCCACCCAGATTTTAGATACTACGGAGCCTGAGAAGCATCACAGCT